>JAUZNC010012729.1:0-12439 GCA_034780395.1 Vannuccia rotundouncinata | reverse complement strand
TATTAGATAGGCAATATTGTTCCGTGATTTGAATTTATATGGATATGTTCTTTAGATATTGAAAGTTATTAGATAGGCAATATTGTTCCGTGATTTGAATTTATATGGATATGTTCTTTAGATATTGAAAGTTATTAGATAGGGAATATTGTTTTGTGATTTGAATTTATATGGATATGTTCTTTAGATATTGAAAGTTAGTAGATAGGCGAAATTAGTTATTAATTATTATTGATTCAATATTTTAATGTTTTATAATATTTTTGTTGCAAACCCGTAATGGCATATTTCCTGGTTTCTGACATAATTTTTAATTTTAAGTGCTTTTTAAATATATAATATATAGCTGGAAAATCATTATTTTGTTATTCGTCAGAATAGATATGCAAATTGTTACAAATTATATATCGCCGGTTCTTTTCTACAGTCGTTTTGCTTTGTTGAACTTCTATATGGCGTGTGGACCAACAGCCTAGGTCTCATCTCCGATGGTTTCCACATGTTCTTCGACTGTTCGGCACTGGTAATGGGCCTCTATGCCGCCGTCATGAGTCATTGGAAGCCTACAAGAATCTTCTCCTTCGGGTAGGGTACATTTTGGTTAATTGGCATCTTTAATTATTTCCTGTAGATTGGTACATATAAAAGGTATTGTTTGCCCTCACCTGTAATTTATTCCATGGGGATTTGCTTACAGTATTTACTTTATAGTATGTTACTGAATGATCCTCTGTTTTTAGTGTTGATCTTACGATCGCCTTAGTATAAACTCATCAGTCCTTTTGTATTAAAATTTGGAGATCAACCTCAGTATACAGTCTAAAAATTCCCTGTGCTCTGAATAAAATCAAAATCTTTTCAATATTTTACTTCATCACGAGTAAATATATGAATTCTAAAATATCCTAGTTATATACGACTCTGTAAATTACGGAATTTTTTTTTATTTTTTGAATTAATTATACCTTACCTGAGAAAGGCCCTTTTATCTTAATTATAATAATTGTCTTCTACACTTTTGAATTCACTTTTTATGCATACATTGAATCTTTAAATTACTGTCACAAAGACGATTAACATTAGTGTAAAAGTAACTTCTGAATCTCAAACATTTTTTCGGCAATAATTGTTCGGCAAGAAGTATCCTTCACTTGGCGGAAATTTTTCACGGAGGCCTAAATCGTTGAAACATTAGTCCTTATATTATTGCAATGGAGCGAGCATATGGCCACAGCTGGTTTACACTTTGCTTGCTTGAGAAGGACAACTATTATTGATTGAGTTCTTGTTGACTACGACACATGGCCATTTCCATGAGTTGTTGATATTGTAATCTGCTAAATAAATATAGGGTGCCTCCTTTCTAGCGGTTATGTTCTATTTAAACACATACACTGAGAAGACGCGCGCATATGAAGAGAAATTTGTCATTATTTGCTAAAGGAACGAGCCAACACGTGGATCTCATAAAGTTTATATTATATAGTAAAAGCAGCTAGCCGTTTAGTACCTAGCTTTGAAAATATGATCAGAAACACGTTATCTAAAATATGGCATAGCACGGCATTAAAATATAAACATATATAAAACTACAATAACATGTAGGATAAGATTGGAATTGTAAAAGTTTCAAGAAAAGACTATCGAATACGAATTTATAATGGCTGTATTGTTTTGTATGTAAGAATATTAATAGCGCAAATTATATTTTGTACTGTGTATATAAATCTTAATCATGACGAGTCAAGTGGTTCAGACACGAACATTTCTCATATTCGGTGTAATGTTATTATTATGTAATGCATAATAATTGTGTTCACATTACAGTTATATATTAAATGAGAGAGCTGTAGATTATATAAGAGAGTTTTACATCAAATAAAAGAATTTTACATCAAATAAAAGAATTTTACATCAAATAAAAGAATTTTACATTAAATAAAAGAGTTTTACATTAAATAAAAGAGTTTTACATTAAATAAAAGAGTTTTACATTAAATAAGAAAGTTTTACATTAAATAAAAGAGTTGATTAATGAGCGAAATAGATTAAGTATGATTGATAGACTTGCTGAAAGTAAATACTTAACAGCTATTAAATCATTATTATAATAATATAGTAATTAAAATATTGGATTTAAATAGGAAGAAACAAAAAGTCTGTGTTGCAGTAAAACTATAACTTGTTTTACAAATTTTGGAAGATCTACTCCATAGATTTGTAATACAAAGAATGAACACAGAGAGAGAGATATATGTTTATATATTGGGTAATTACAAAGCTATAAAAGGTGACGTAACTATACTTGTATTATACTTGTTATAATATAAAAGGAATCAATATAGAATAATGAAAAAGGGGTTTATAATCAAATGGGGCTAAAATGTAATAAGAAGAAATGTTATATATAAGATGGATGTGTCCAACACAAGCTGCCATCAACTAAAATATAACGTCTACTCACAATCTTCCTCAAACCACTCTTCAATGAATGTCCAGCTCATCTTTCCAACAGCGCTCAACTCATAACTAACGTGAAAAGCCTCAACAATGAACAAAGAACAACTCCCCCTTCAGCTCTTTACACCGCAGTTCCCCCGATTATAGAAGCTATCAGCAACATCCATCAGGAGAAGAAGCTGAGAATATCCTACAACACCTCCATCTCCAACACACCAATATCAAGTTTGAAATTCAACATCCTCAAATCAACACCTCCATCAGCTTACTTTACTTTTGAGTTTCAACTTCAAATCCTTCTCGTAAGACAGGTCGTCTTTAAATTCTACAAGAAAGGCGCAAAGAAAGATATTCTACCTCCTTACAGACCCGCGTTACCATCCACAAAACGATCATATTTACGAAAAGAATTGTCGAACATTGCTAAAAAGCCACTCACTAGTTAAATCTCAAGGAACACACTTCGATTAAACGGATACCCACCTCAGCACATCCAGCAAATAAACCTCAACAATAACCGACAACACCGAAAGAAAAGACTGCTACATACTCCGAATTCCCGTTCATTAATGACTCCATCGATCTGAAAGTTCGCAACTCCCTACATCTACCTCAAATCCACATCACTTCGGAATTGTCTATCAAAAATACTAAGTCTTAACCTATATTATGCAACATGGAAGATAGTTAAATCAAATCGAAATTATGTCACTCAAAAGGCTGTGTAAATGAAAAAACTTGTGCCAAATGCGACCACACCTATGTATCGGTAGCTCCATCAGATAACTCCACACTCGTGGCAAGGAACACCTCAAAAACAATTCGATCTCAATTTACAAACACAGACAAATCCGTGAATCTAATTTCAACGTCTTCATTTTGGCCAAAGACCCACTCTAATCTAATATTTATATTATATATTATGTGTATAAATTTAGTAACTCGTTTTTCTTTTTTAACGCGGTAAAATAGTACAATAAGTTTTATTAATGTGTCAATTTTTTTGAAATGGTGTTATTTTAATATATCTTATTTTAATGCATTAATTTAACTTTCTCTTTCAAATCAGTCCGTTAATATTATATAAACAGATGTGTATTCCTTTGAGTATAGTTTATTATGATTACATAATCGAGTTTGTCAAGGGTGTTAGATGTTAGATACAATATGCAATAATCATAGATAGTGTTGATGATATCAATATTAAAGTGTTGTTAACTGTTTATTGCAGTACTCTTAATTTTAATAATTGTCTTAAGATTCCAGCATTGTGGCTCTAAAAACTTAAATTGTATTGATGAATTAACGATTAATACAAAATTATATTTAATAAGCTTCTATATGAATGGGACAAATTAAAGAGATTAGCCACTCACTAACAACCGTTCTGTAATCAATGTGTAATGTACAACGCATTCATATCACCTCCTCCACATTCGATTCAGATTCGTGTTTGCTAAGTGTCATATTCTCTCATCGACGACCCAAGTTGTATTATAGCTGTGTTATATATTATAGCTTGTTGGTTATTACGATTGCCTTGTCTTGCCACCACCACAATACCTTTCTAAATATCGCAGAACAGTGTAGTTTGGAGGTTTATTTATTTGTGTAAGACAAACAAAAACGTTTCATTGAAAGGTTATAATATATTCTTTAAAGTTTGGCAAACAACATTTTACAAATAGAATATTTGAAATCGTTGTTAGTAAAAAATTATTGTATAAAAAAACAATGGTTCGCAAAAAGTAGAGTATATAATCGAGATTTTAAAAAAACTTTGACACCTTCGCTATAAATATAACAGTCTAGTTTTAAATTATATACAATATTATGTGGGCACAGCCAACAAATTCCAATCTAATATTGAGAAATTCAGGGGATGAATTTGGTTTCATTGTAAATTATTATAATACAAAGGTATTTTATCAAATTCTGTTATGTATTATAAAAAAGTAATTTTATTAAAAATATATTTTATTTCAGTTTGTCAATATATAATATGAAACAATAATAAATAATATTGTTCTATATTGAGACGACTACTCTTTTGATAAAGCAGGTTTTTTTGTATTTTATTTCTAGTTGTGATTTAGTTATATATTTTTTCTTTTTGAAATAAAAACAAGAATAATCCAATTTTCGTTGGAACATATTATTTTCAACTAACACAAATAAAAAAATGAATCAAACGGAAAATAAAAAAATAAAATACCATATGAGAAACAAAAGCAATATAGCAAATGAGTTTTATCCTACATGATCATTATAAGTTATTTGGTTTATTGTCAGCGATTCCCTAGTTGGGTAACCGAAACAAATAGTAAGTACATATTTGAGGCTCTGTTTTATTTAGAATTATGGATTTTTGAAAATAAAAATTAATATTAGGAATAATGTTTAGCCGGTAGGTTATCAACAGAATTGTTTCAATCATCAGCCCTTATCTGTTGTTAATACTTCAGCTATCACCGCGTGGAGGTTTTATCGGGGTTTATCAACGCCCTCTTCCTCATTGTTATCTCTGGGTCGGTGTTTACCAGTGCTCTCACCCGGCTCTTTGATCCTCCCACAATCAACACTGAACGTTTACTGGTGAGTGTCTTGCTAATTGCTATAACTCAGGCACTGTGTTTTCTCTTTAAAAAATTCTAAAGTTTATTTATCGATTAAAATAATAGTTGACATTGGGCTAAATTTTAATAATTGAGAATAATAATTGAACTAAACATTATTGATTTCCGTGGTGAATTTTTTATTATTATTTAGAGATTAAACTATAATATACTTTTTGCTGAACACAGGCATAATAAATAAGCATCTATTTATAGATCAGTCAAATTGATAATTACTGTATATTGTACCTTTCCTATGTTAATTCAAATTTATTTAGTCTATATATATATTATATATCTACAATATCTATACTATAGCCCATTTCCTATGTTAATTCAAATCCATGCTTCTGTGTGTTCTGCTTGTCTATAGCTTTCAATTTCTATAGCATCTTCCTATGTAAACTCAAATCCCGGCAACTATTCTGCCTGTCTACAGTTTTCAATTTCTATAGCCTCTTCCTATGTTAACTCAAATCCATGAAAATGTTCTACCCGTCTATTCTGCCTGTCTACAGTTTTCAATATCTATAGCATCTTCCTATGTAAACTCAAATCCCGGCAACTATTCTGCCTGTCTACAGTTTTCAATGTCTATAGCATCTTCCTATGTAAACTCAAATCCCGGCAACTATTCTGCTTGTCTATAATTTTCTATATATGTAGTTTTTGTGCCTTTTTGACGGGTAGACGGGTAAAAGGAAATTGGCCGACAATGTCGAAAATAGGAAATGCGCCGACACGGAAATTGGCCGTCAACATTATAACCATACATAACCAAACATTACAACCATACAAATCACAAAAATGATTCTTTCTTAATTTCCAATCTGAATTATATATCTATATATTTCTAATAGACAGTTTCAGTGGCCGGCTTGCTAATCAATCTAGTCGGGGTGTTTGCCCTGGGCCACGCCCACACACACGGTCCTGGAGGTAGTCATGGGCACAGCCATGGCTCCTCGGCGCCTAGCAACCACGTTCATAGCCACGCTGCGCCACAGCCTAGCAACCACGGTCATAGCCACGCTGCACCTCTGCCTGGCAACCACGGGCACAGTCATGACAAGCCTCCTAGCAACACGGGGGCGTGCTCTTCCATTTGCCACGTGGAAGATAATCATCATGGGCACAGTCACGGTGGAGGGTCAGAGACAGACGATACCAATCTTAAAGGTGGCAACGACTGAGCAATTTTTATGTTTAATGTGCAATGCAATACTCCCCAATTTCAAAAAAATGTCTAGATTACCATTGTAATGTGTAAATCTCTCCCCTTCGGCATTCAGGCGTCTACCTCCACGTTCTGGCGGACACTTTGGGCAGTGTTGGGGTGATCTTCTCTTCATTCTTGATCGAGGCCTATGGCTGGAATATTGCCGATCCCATTTGTTCTCTCTTCATCGCTTTATTGATCTTCCACTCGGTGATTCCGCTCATCACTGAGACGGTTGGGATCCTGACTCTCAGAGCGCCTGACAACTGGCATCTCAGACTGGACGACATTGTCAGACAAGTGATTCAAGTGGAGGGAGTGGAAAGGGTTCGCAATCCTCACGCCTGGCGACACACGAGTGAGGTGATCTGTGTTTGTATGCGAGTCCAGATCCGTACAGAGGCTGTTGAGCAAATGGTTATGACAAAGGTATTAATTTCAGATATAGCGGTATTTTTATTATTTCAACTTTCAAATGCTAAAAAATTCTGTTAAAGGGAAAATATACAAATTTTATGCAAACCATTATCACGGCAACTCTTTTAATTGTCTATTAATTATCTATTGGCTGTCAATAGCTTTCAATATCACCTTCTTTTGTTAATTCAAATCACGTAACCTGTCTATACTTTCAATATCTATAGCACCTTCCCTTTTTAATTCAAATCAGGGAAACTCTTGTACCTGTCTATACTTTAATATCTTTAGCCCCTTCTCTTGTTAATTCATATCATGGAACCCTGTCTATACTTTCAATATCTATAGCACCTTCTCTTGTTAATTTAAATCACGGTAACCTGTCTATACTTTCAATATCTATATCACCTTCTCTTGTTAATTCAAATCACGGTAACCTGTCTATACTTCTCAATATCTATGAATGAAAAAGACAAAAGTCAAAATTCATCTCTGATACAGTTATATAATATTGTTTAAGCAAACGTTTCGCTATTTAATAGCTTCTTCAGTGCTACACAATAAATAATTTAGTAGATATCGATTTATATGTGACATTTTGGAAGTAAATTCGATGGTTAATTATTATTATGAGGTTTACAAATTCATACAAAAGAACAATATCGTTGGTTATGTAGAACAATATTCTACAACAAAATTACAGCTTTTGTATTTATATTATTTATAGGTTTCATAATCGATTAAATAACACATATTTTATTGTGAAAAAATTGACATGAAATATAAAACTTGTTATTGTTTAAAATGATCTCAGAAACGTAGTTCAAATGTTGAGAGAAATTTGAAGTTCAATATCTCACGCCTCGTTTTCTATTGAGTGTTACCCATAGGCATTACATTAAAACCACATCTAGATCTGCAATCTAAAATTAAATGCTAGCCGGGTAAAAAATGTTCAAATTGATCAATCAAATTAAAGTAATAATATGCTTATTATTTCAAAATTAACTAATTAAATTGAGTTTTTTTGCCTTGGGAGCATTCATTTAGTACGTACGTAAATTAATTTTATTACTAGACTGTTTTAACAAGATAGATTCATACGAGGATGAACTAAAATGATCCTGAGACTATAACACAATATGTGGAAATCCGAAATGAACCTGCTCCATTGTTTGCCAATATGGGCACAGAAATTCTTCCTCCATTTGAGGATTTAGTTTGAACATTACATTTTTTTATCTTATTATGTTTAAATAAAAATAAAAATTTGTTTTAAAGAGATATTCAAAGCAGAGACAAAAAGGTAGTAAGATTTGACTAATTAGCCAATGAGATTAAAGACCAATAGGGTTATGCTATAAAGTTTAATATCCATCTAAATATACTTTTATAAACGTTTAAAATATTTATTAATTTTTAATAATTGTTGGACAGGGGTGGGTGTTTTGTAAAATGGTACGCACTTTATTGGGGGTGTCAGTTAAAACTGTACACTTGTGTACAGGGGGTGGGAGGTTATCAAAAAAACATGATTTAATGCCTACGTACTAAATGAATGCTCCCCTGACACGCTGGCATTACATCATTTTCAATCTCAACAAATTATTGTTCATCTGTAATTGTTTCTTATTTGCCATCAGAAAAAAAATTGCAATCGGTTAGATGGCGTGGGAATCATCATGTAAGGCCATTCAATTGGTCCTCTTAAAACCACTGACCTTCGACATTTGCAGTAGGGAAGAATGGAATGTTCGGTTATGAAGCTGCACACAATATCCGTCATTGTAAATTGTTGCAAAGAGCATAATATAATGTCATGCGATACTTCTTGAATAACCATTAACAGGAGTATAAGCGTATCAACAAGACGATTTTACGGAGCCAGATTATGTAAATATTGTTGCTTCGTTGGAAAAGTTATATGGTTTTGATTACGTCTTAATTAAGTCTAAATGATTTATGTAATATCGATTTCAATAGCTATATGACTACTATAGGGATTTGCTATGTACCGTCAACTTGTGCATATATACTCTATTCTAATGGTAAATTATCAGAACCAGAACCTTTTGTTGAATTTGGCTGTCCCATAAGACGTAAAGAAAAGGTTAAGAAGCGATAAGTCTAAGCCCAATTCTTGATTTCATATTATATCTGGCATATCATTTCAATTATAATTTCATTTATTAATGCGTACCTCTTTTGGTTGCTTTATCGATTACCTTACTATAGATATTTTATTCATATAATTATTTGTTTGATATATATTTCTGACACGTGCAAATCCTAGCAAGCGTACTTCTCTTCATATATCGCAAAACACGCTTCTTTCTAATGTTCATCAGAAGATGTGTGTGTTATTGATTAAATATAATAAGCGCAAGATATATACAGCCTTCTTTTCTCTCTAGTGCAAAAGCGTTTTGTACTATCTTCAAACGAATGTATATATTATATGTTCATTTCCGACTGGAATAATTCATAGGAATGGTCAATAATTATCAATTTGCATATCTTACACATGTGTATAGTGGAATAACTATTTATACTTGTAATAATATAGTTGTGCCTTTGATACGACCATTTTGCTAAATATTTTAATTATCTCCTGTCAATTATAAACCTCTAGACTAATTATTTAATGAAACAGTGCAATATCCTGTATTCGGTCTAGTGACTCTATTTAACGTGTGCTTTATAGAGGCTAACAATAGAATAACACGCCAACAAGCCAACTTGTACTTTTGGAAAACTTTTCCCGATTAGAAAACACTGTAACTTGTTTGTTTTTGGGAACCGAAGCTCAATGAGTGTTTCTACATTTCCCTAAAACTGGAATTGAGTTAAGCAAAGAATGAACCACTGTTTTTAGTGACCCAGTAATTGAATATATTATGTGGGTATTTATTTTCCAGTATCTATATTTATATAAAATGGCTGGTTAATTTCCATCTGGAATTTTTTAGCTTGATGTTTTTAATAATTATCAAAATTTTCAAACTGTTAAATATGCTTAAAACAGGAAAATTGCTGTGCAATCATTATAAATCACTTGAAAATTCACATATTTAACATTATAAAATGCAGCAAATTATAGTTAGACATTTAACAAAACTTTAAAATAAACCTTTTGAAACTTTGTAAGACTTGATTAAACTTAGTAAGATTTAATTAATATTAAATCATTGGTTGGTTTCTTCATGCTCTTACTACAGATAACTCAGTCATTGAAGAGCTTCAATATTGATCACCTCACACTGCAGATTGAGAAAGAGGCCTTCGAACAGCACATGTTTGGAATGGGTAACAAGATGGAAGTGGACCTCGATCTTACGGCCAATCAAATTCTGCCTAGTTTCGTCGTTCACAATGTTTAAAGCTGTGGAAGGTTTTACATTCACTTCGGGGGCCTTATTTTCAACTATCATTGGTGATTGTATATTTTGTTTCATATCACCAGAGTTGTAGGTTTGTATTATGATTGAACTCTTGTTGTCCACTTCTCGAAATGTTATTGTTGACAAGCATTTAACTAATTACTTTGTTACTATAATTATATATATTATTCATTGCTCAACACTGAATCTGGGCCATATTAAAAGTAATTCCTTTTAACCGCCAGATACAATATTGGCGGAAGATTTGAATATATTTTCAACTTATACAACAGTCGCGACGATTCCAAACGATGTTGGGCAAAATAAATATGTTTTAAAAGTTGTTTTAACAAGTAAAGTATTGTCCGGGTACTGCGGTTTCTGTGGTAATTGTTCTCTTAGTTTGTCCATAGTAACAGCGATTTTGTACAGATTTTTTGGTTATTTAAATTTTTTGATTATTTGGTCAAATTTTTTCAGTGCAATACCCATTTTGGCGTTGTCTGAATCAAAAATGGCCGCCAATTTAATGTTATTGCTATTTGTTTATTGCAATTGTGAAGCTTGAAATTCATGCTTGATTATCATTGACATCAAGAGATGTTGATATAGCTTTTTGTACATATATGATCTCCTATATTTATTATGTTTTAATTTCCACTATAAATGATTTTTGTGAAATATTCCGTTGTTACATTAATATACGCCAAGTATGTAGTTTTCTATTGTTCTCTTTGGTGTATTTTCCAGACGTTGCATAGAAAATCCTTGAAAGTGGTATATCGAGAGTGATCGATATTTTATAGAATAATTGATAGATAACGACTCATGCATAATATTAAAAAAACTTATTTGTGCAAAGATATATTGACCGATTTGGTCTACCTAACAGGTTTATTTGTGAAATTATGGGCCATACTAGATTTCACCATTTTGTCTTTTTCAAATTTATTTCAAATAAAAAATTTGCCGATCAAGATTAATATAGCCTACTTCATAAGTTTTGTTCGATTTAAAAAAAATATTTCTGTTACTGGTTCCATTGATAAAATATCTATAAAAACAATTGATTTTAATTGAACAAAATGTATTTAACAAGCCTATATTATTACGATATCATTGATACACACTACTTTTCAGTTAAATGTTGAACTTTTAGCGAAAATTTAAAAGCTTCATAGAAAATATTATTGAATTTTGTTCAATTAATAATAAATCATATCGTCAATTGGGGTAACTCGGACACTCCACCATATTTCTTTAAAAACAACTACTTATTATAGAGTAATACAGTTTAGACTGGCTCTTCAAAATTTTCGGAAAGAATGTCTAACAAAAGGAACAATTTCCTGTTCTACTGAGTCAGTTATGGATGTAGATAAGCAAACTAATTGCCATTAACTTAATGTCTGGATTCAAAGCTACTGGTCTCTTCCCACACAACCCTGCTGAACCGATAAAATATTTGCCATCCACAAATCAGGAGGCATGCATTTGCTGAGAATTGGATTCTATTTTAATTGAGATGCTGCAAAAAAATCGAGGCCATGAAGATAACACGAAGAAAAGAGGCAGAGGTCCAAAAGTTCCTGCTAAACAAAAAATTTCAATTGGCGCAATTTCTATCGCTTCACCTGGACCTTCAGTTGAAAGAGGGCGTGGGGCCGGTGCTGTTGTGTCACATGATGTTGATACTGGAACAGCGATGACTGTCCTAGTTAACTTAAAAAATTGTGTTTACTTTTCTGATCCAATCCAGTGTTGAAAAATTAGTTTTAATACTATAGTAATTCACATTTACCCAAGGAACTAACGTTTGTTTTATACAAAACTCACCATTATAATGCGTCAATACAACATGGATTTTATACTACATGTTTAAATACTATAATTTACAGCTTCGTGGAATTTATCATATGTTGAGGATCATTATTTATTAAAATAATATATTATTTTACTTCTAGAAGAATAAAAAATCGTAAAACTTGAGATCTCAATCTTTAAAAAAATATATTTTTATAAGAAATTTTTTTACTATACAGGGCAATGTTTTTTTTTAATTTGCAAGTGGTAACCCTACTTTCCGTTTTTTATGATCAGTCGTTCCCATGGCTGCTTGCCTATCTATCCCATTATATCTATAATAGATAACTTTTGTGGTTTATTTACTTTGCTTTAGTTAATTTAAAAGAAGGAACCAGTACTATAGTCATAAAATTAATATATTTATTTATAATATATATTACAGTAGAGTTCGGCTTTAGTAACATCGGCAATAGTAACAATTTGGCTTTAGTAACATAATTTCAAAACACGCTCAAATTTCTTATCTTATATTAGTAATAAAG
>JAUZNC010012718.1:16261-29667 GCA_034780395.1 Vannuccia rotundouncinata | reverse complement strand
TGCTTTTTCTTTTTGAATAACCATGTGTATTACATAGAATATGTGGTTTATATAGATATTTAATAATATAATCAACTCCCTAGATTTTTGCTATAAAATGTCCTGAAATCCTATAAAAAAACATTTTTTACCTGTGGGAGGTCTGTATTTATAATCTTTATTATTACTATTAAACATTATTATAGTTTAAATTAAATCTTTCAAAATATTTTCAGAATATTTCAAATATTCTCAATAACTATGATATTTCATAAATGTTTAGATTCTTGGCTGATTTTCATCATGACATCTCATTTGTATTACAGATTTCCACACCACAGAAGATTTCTACACCACAGAAAATTTCCACATTACAGAATACACGATTTATAGAAATAAACACAAAGATGAAATAGTAAAACTATGTATACATACATGTATGTGCTACATTCACAAATACAAAGAGTTTATTAATACATAGTGGGTGATCTTTAACCCTATTTTACTCAGGGGGCCAAATTATCTGTACTCTTTTGTCTTTATTAGCAATTTTAAATAAAAGATGCAGCAATATTGATATGAGGTTCACAGACTTTTGTTATGATAATGCTGCACAACTTCCTTCATTTTTGAAATTTTTATAGGTGGAAGATAATAGTTTAAATAAACATATTTTGTATTTTTGATAATAATTTTGCATATCAAAATTTATAATAATAAAAACATTAAAATAAAAATTTATTGATTTTTAAATATATAATAGTAATAGAGATAAAGAAGAAATATTAATTGGAATATACACTAGTGTAAACAAGTGTAACATACTTTAATTTACCTATGCAATGCATTTTATTACTGAAAAAACTAATTTCTTCATTAAAAATGTTTTTGGGGAAAAGAATTAATTAAAATAATTAATCCATGAAGTTTTTTTGATGACACATAAAGTAGTCAATGGCATATAAAGCACTTCTTTAAAGACTGGTCCATAATGTATAAAGTCCACTTTATGTACCTTGAAGAAAAAAAAATTATAAATGCAGCAATATACAAGCATCTCTGAATTATATCAAAATTAGTATTGGTCTTTAAAAAAATGTAGTATAAGGTCATGACATTTATGAAAATAATTTGATATCAATTAGAACAATTTCATATTTTGTTTAACATTCATTATATTTTACATTCTATATATATCAGTAACTTAACCATACACATATCATTGAGCTATTTTTTACATAACTTATAATATCTATTGTAGATTTACATTTTGTTCTAATTTAATATATACCTATATCATAACATACTAATGTTTTTGCTACTGAGAAAAGTGATAAAATTTCTCATTGAGTCTTACAAAAATCTTTTAATTGCTTTTAAGAACCTTGTACAAACCCAGTCACCTGAACATTATAAATAATCTTTTTTCATACAATTTTATTTTTGTGAATATTTTTTATTACATTTTGTCTTATTTTTTGTTGTGCACTTTTTAATAAAATTAGAAACTATATATCTAAAATAAATTTCTAATTTATAGGCATTTTTAAATGTAATAATGCATACTAATTAAAAGATTTCTGAAGTATATATTTCTTTTTCCCTTTGAAATTTTGACATAATAAGAAAAAATAATCTAACTTACATGCTAATTAATATTATGTACCTAATATAATTAAAACAAATACTATTTTTGGAATAGTACACTTTTTGATAACTTTCTTGAATATTTAGGTACCATTTTTGAATTTAATATTTATAGTTCAGGATTTTATTTTCAATAATTTGATTTGCACCACCTTTTCATTCTAACTTTTTTCTTAATTATTTAATCTCTCATTTTTATCTGATTACTTATTTATTAATCTTACTATTTAATTTATTAAAATGTTCATTGCTTACAATAATTAAATATGCAATTTAATATAACTATAAAATTGATTTTTTTGTATTGATTCCAAATTTAATTCTTTGCTATTCTGTAAAACAATATCTTTGACATTTGATAAATTTCATGAAATTTAATATTTTTAACATTAAAAGTTCAGTTGTCTACTAAGTTGTTGTCTCATTAAGTATTTTTTTACTCAGAATGGCTGCTCTCGCACAGGAAGTAGAAGCCAAGCTAACCATAACGGATGATAAAAAGGAGGATGAAGAAGCCATAGTAGGAAATGAATCAGTTGAGGGTTCAGGAACTGCCTCAAAGAAGAAAAAAAAGAAAAAGAAGAAGAAAGCTTCAGCTAATCCAGGTTAACTAATATTTAATTTAATCATTTCTTATTGTATATTATATTATTACCAAATCTGTAAGTCAACAAGAGTCGCAAAAATAAGTTCTTAGAATCATTTAATTTTTAGATGATGCTACATCTGATACCGAAGCAACAGAGTCGAAAGAAAATGGTACTAAAGAAGGTTAGTATATTCTAAGATCTTATTATTGACTCTACTATTATGGATATTTCAAACGGTGTCTTTATATTAACGTTTTGAATGTCCCACAGAAGAGGACAATGAAGGAGGACAAGACGCTGGTGATGGTGCAGCTAAGAAAAAGAAGAAAAAGCCAAAAAAGAAAGGTAAAGTATAAGTTTAACACACAGCAATGTTACTCTATTTATGGTTATTCTTGCGAGAATTGCGAGAAAACTATTTTTTTGTCTTTTCAAACAAAGCATCCCTCTTTCATTATTTAGGCAGCGGTCCTTGTCCAGTAAAGCAGCAGACTAACCCCCCTACTATACCCATCTGTGAACTCTATCCCAATGGGAAGTTCCCGTTTGGCGAGTTAGCGGACTATCCGGTTGGGCAAGATGGGTATGTTATTTTGAAATTTTATGAATGTATCTTGGTCTTAATTATCGATCGAAATATATTAATTTAGTCAAACGCTTCTTTGTTTTATGATTTATATAATTTTTCCTGCATTTAGACAACCAAAAATTGACTTCGTAATTTGAGCTGTTGTTTTTGAGTAGCCGGGTCTCAAAACTTTATAAATCAATTATTGTGTTATCGTACAGTTCAAGTGGGTGAAGCTATTTGACGGTTGTATAGTAGAATAGTAGACGAAATGTAAACAAAAGTTGTCTTGAAATTCTAGCACAATCAAAATGTCGCTGGATAATTTTACATACGCAGAGAAAAACCGGTTTTAGTTCGTTTCATTCTTATTGTGTAGTTTATGTATCATCTTGTTTTCAGAGCGGTAGCGATTTTGATTTTGTGTATAAGCAATATTGTAGAAGCAGTGCAAGATTGAGTGAGAGAAAATTAACAATTTTTCTGTGAGAATAATTTTGTATACCAACAAGTTATGCCCTTAACTGACAGTGGCATTTAATGTGCAGATTTCTCTTTGTCAATTATATTGAAATTTAATTTCATTGCATTATGAGTAATGACGTAATGCATCATTTTCAAATTAAAATGAAATTTTACAAAATAATGAATATTTTTTTATAATCTTTTATTTTTTATATTGAAATTATTATGTTACGATTGTAAATAAAAATTAAATTGTATTATACTACTATTAAGTAGTATTTATCATCTCAGGCTAATAATTTAGTGCAAAATTTTATTTTACTGTGTTGATTCGTTTATTTAATTTAAATTATTTTACATCGAGAAAAATATTAAATTATCGGCGTGTTTGACTCAAATATTCATTAAAATGAATTTGTGTCTATTTTCGTATTTAATTAAATTTTTCAAGTTAGAATTTACACAATTTCATGTTTTATTGTTTGTTTTGATTATTTAAAATATTATTTGAAATAATTTTTCAATGAAGACATTATATCTGTATTTAGTGTAAACAATTATAAATGTATTTTAATAACAATTATTATTATTATTTTTTTTTATTACAAATTAACTTCAACTATCAAAAATAATCGTCTAATTTTTTCGGTCTAATCTCACAGACGTACAGCCAAGGATCGGTCATCCAGCGCTGAGGCTAAAGCCAACGACATGGCCCATGAAGACATCTACCAGTCATTCCGGGAAGGTGCCGAAGTGCACCGTCAGACACGCCAGCATATGCACGGTTTCATCAAGCCCGGCAAGACCATGATTGAGATCTGTGAAGAATTGGAAAAGACTTCGAGGTCTTTGATCAAGGAGCGTGGGCTAGATGCGGGACTGGCCTTTCCAACTGGCTGCTCCTTAAATCACTGTGCGGCTCATTACACACCCAATGCCGGAGATACCACGGTCCTGTCCTATGATGATGTCTGCAAGATTGACTTTGGAGTGCATGTTAATGGTGAGACGCTGTCAATAATAATAATGAAATAAAATTTTAAAAATGCAGACATTTTAAATAATTTATAATGAAAATATATTTTATTATATAATATTAACTTGTATTATACTACTCTTAAGTAGTATTTACCATATAAGTTTAATAATTTAGTGCAATTTTATATTTTTATTTATCGCAGTATGTAAAAATTGACTATATAAATTAAAAGTTATTTTTTAACTTCAATAACTTTTCAACAAATATAATTATCGGGACGATGAAAACTTTCTATTGCTTACTTTTACGATTTATATATTTTAATTAAATGTGGTTTCCCATAACTACTAAATTTAAAAGTTGCCCATTATATAATAGGAAGACTCGTTTATTATTTTAAACTTTTGTTTATGTTTTAGATTTACGACTTAGTGGTTCTATCTAATGAATCAATACTACACTTCAATATTATGTTTTAAAATAATTTTATTTCTGACGAATACTTTTCTGTCTTTATTTCGAACAACACTATTATTTATTTTCAGGTCGAATTGTTGACTGCGCGTTCACGGTAACCTTTGATGAAAAATATGATAAATTACTCGAAGCTGTGAAGGAGGCTACCAATACAGGAATCAGGGTATCTCATCTTAATATTATTATTCTATTTTCGGAAATTTTTTGATTACATCTGAAAGATAAATACAATCTTGTCTCTATGTTTTATTCCAGGAAGCTGGCATCGACGTGCGACTATGTGATGTTGGAGAAGCTATTCAAGAAGTTATGGAGTCTTATGAAGTCGAGCTTGATGGAAAGACTTACAAGGGTAAGTAAACAAGATATTCCCGGTTCGACGATACATGTTGCTACTATAGTTCTGTGCAATTTAACTCTTGACCTTTTGTAGTAAAAGCCATTCGCAACCTGAATGGTCACTCCATTGGACCGTACCAAATTCATGCTGGGAAAACTGTCCCCATTGTAAAAGGAGGGGAACAGACGAAAATGGAGGTGGGTCATTGTTACTTGTTTAAAATGTAAAGTTTGATTTGTTTTCATTATCCCTTTATTTGATTAATTTGTTTAAATTTCGAAAATGTTTTATGGAATAATTTGACGTTATAAAACAATGATTATTCAGTTGAATGATACCTCAAGCTCAAAAGTAAACTATAAATCTTTCTTTGACTAAATCTTTCCCCACTCCAAGAATTAGACAGTTGCATTACAGTAGTAGCATTGTTATATTTGTCTATAATAATACGGATATTTCTAGGCACAGTGTAGTTTTGTCAGTGTTTATGATGAAATATTACCTTTAATTGTGGTAGTGAATATATGTATCCATTTTAAATAATTAGATGTTAAAGCTCCAATTTCTTAAGTACTCCATTTCCCTATTTCGAAATGTTATTATGTTTTATAAGTTTTTAACAAAGTTTTTGAATTTTAATATTGATTTTTAAAGTGCATAATTATTAGCACATTGTTTTTCACCGCACCTTTTTAACGATGTTTTTTAAATGTCTTAATCAATTTTTAATATTTAAATGTCAAATATCAAATGTTAAATATCAAATTTCTCATATATAATTAACATTTAAAAAATTATTATTTCAAGTGTTTCAAATATATTTTTGGATTGTTTACGTCCGACTGATGCAGTAAATTTTCCAGTTCTAAATTGGGGCATATCACAATGTATAATATTATCTTATCACTAGAGATAACCGGAGATATTTCGACAGCGTCATTTTCATTTAGATCAATATTATCTAAAAACTGTTTTCCTATTTCTTTCAGGAGAACGAATATTACGCAATTGAAACCTTCGGGAGCACCGGCAAGGGTGTTGTGCACGACGACATGGAGTGCTCCCATTATATGAAGAACTTTGATGTTGGCCATGTGCCCCTCAGGTAACAGTCTAACTATCAGGCTACCTTCTTTTGATCACGTTCACTCTGATCGCTTGAGGAGTGTTCGGTTTGGTCGAGCTGTTATTAATTGGTGTAGTGATGTGTGTTCACCAATTCATCCAGTCAACACGAGGTGGATAGCTCCTCTGTAAAGATGGATACATATTATACAACAAGGATTATGCTAATGTATCCACGGCATACAGATGGCATACTATAACACCGGTACCAATATGTTCTCTCAAAGACATAAATCATCCAACGTACAAGAATGAAATTGAAATTCGCTAAATTGTTAATCGATAAAAATTAACATTTTCCAAAACGAATATATTAAAAGCGATAAAGTGACCAACAAGCGTACACATTGAAAGGTATTCCATCGGCCAACTAGTATCATTGAAGGCGGGCTTGCTTATTCCTTAGCTTTTAAGAGTTATTTTACACACTCCTTTTGAAAAACAGTTATATGTAAAGAACAATTGGTTAACAATAAAATGTTATACCTATAATTGACCAGCTGTGTATGAAACGTATGCTCCAGCTGTTCATACAAATGTTTGAGTACTGACTACTCGATTATTAGTATTTATATCATAGCTATTTGTGTACCCATATATCACAATGTTTCTTCTGTTTTTTTAAAAATAACAAATCCAAACATATTTAACCATCCAGTGGTTAGCCTCCCACGCAGCCTAAAAAAAACAAAAAAAATACATTTTATAAATAAAAACTATTTTTTTATAAAATCTAAAAATAAATACACTAAAATAATCTTTGTAAATGGGTCACTTTTTATAATGTCACGTAAACGATACAATTTGCGGGGAAAAGTCAGAAATGAGATTCTGATATTCATTGAAAACCTCAAAATTTAACTCAAACCTAAATATTATTCAAGAAGCGTAGAAGGCCTCAGATTGAAGACGTATCTATATTTTTATTGATTATTTAATAATAATCACTTTAATTATCTATCCTGTCCTTTTAACCTACTTAATATTAGGTTTTAGTTACAACGAAGCTCTTAAAATGGAATCTTTCTTTATTTAATCAAGTATTTTTAGTTGTACTCATAGTTAAATTTAAATTGACATATACCCCCGCAATACCAATCTTCCTGGAAAGCTGTTGAAGTGTTTTCTTACCGCTCCCCTCAGAATGCCGCGCGCTAAGCAACTCCTCAACGTGATCAATCGAGAGTTCTCCACACTCGCTTTCTGTCGTCGATGGATCGATCGGTTGGGGGAGACGCGCTATCTAATGGCTCTCAAGAGTCTCCAAGAGGCTGGTATCGTGGACTCCTACCCCCCTCTGTGCGACGCTAAAGGCTGCTACACGGCCCAGTACGAGCACACTGTTCTCCTGAGGCCCACCGTCAAAGAGGTTGTTAGCAGGGGCGAGGACTACTAACTAGTCAAAGGTTCCGGAGTCCATAGCAACGGCCACAATTTTCCATTGACTGCCATTTTGTTTGTAGTTATTTTTGATGTTGATTTGACCTATCGATCCCTTTTAACATCTTACACTGTCTATCGGTAAGGTCTATCGACACAGTTATTTGAATTTATAGGACGTAGATTTGAGTAGGGCGTCTTTAATAAAACATTAAAACTATCCTGCTAGCTAAACGGTTGTGTTATTGATATTTAATGCATTATATTAATAATATTTTTATGTTTTCTTATACCTGTAGCCTAATCTAATGTATCACACATGAGCCGCTTAACATAATTTGTCAAGATAGTATTTCAGGCTCATTTGACCACACTAAGGTATATAATACTCACTACGAAATGATTTATACATTACCGAAAAAGGTAGTGTTTATTCTTCCCTTGTTAAAAGATGAAGTGGGAATGTTTTGACCCACGTATACCCTTTCTAATCACATACTTGCAATATAATATAACATATTTTACGTATGCAAATTGGGAGTTAATTATATTTACTTCTTTTTTACTTCCAAAAGGTTTTGTTTTGGGTCTGGTGGTGTATATTGTGTTATAATAATATGATGTTGATGGTGTTATTTCGTTTATTTGAATGAAATACATTACAGTATTATTTGGTAAATCAGATTTGTTTTATATTTTGAACTACGGCATTACGAAATCATACAGATACGTAGTAACAACTCGGGGACATTTTTCATAACAATTATTTGTGAATAGGATTCGAATTTGTGCTTAGAATTCGAAATTGCCCATTTTAAATTAATATTTTAAAATATTGCATCATTAACAGATGAAAATAAGACTAACAAAATTGTACTAAACACTATTTTTAGTTTTGATTTTCAATAGATATTCTATAAAAACTAACAGGCGGGTACTATTTTTGAATTACACATTTCTTGTTCTAAAGTTTTGACATTTAGTGGTGCTTATATTTTTAGAATTTCATAATTTACGTCGTTTAAACAAGTAAAAATGGAAAAAAATATTTTAACTGTCCTTCCTCAGATAAAATGGAATAAAATTAATATCGAATTTATTCCATTCGCAAATAGTGAAATTAGTTCTAATTGCAAACCTTTCTTGACAATTATAATAAACTACAAAAAAATAATTAAATTTATCAAAGCTGTAAATTTTACAATTTCATAAACATTACAATAACAACATACATATTAAAAATGTAAATCGGCTTTAATGTTTAACTGGTTAATTAATAAAAAATCAATAAATTTGCTGAAATCATTGAAGTCTTTTGATTTCCGGTATACGGAAAATAGTAATAAAAAATCAATATTTCGATGTATTTTAAACACATATGGTATACTTACGCGAAATCATACACTCACTGGAACATTTCCTTTATAATGGGTATAGCCGCTAATTGCAACAATTATTTAGTTGTAACTACATGCTGACATATAAACAATTTATACACCATTCCGTACAGTCACCTCTTCTGAAATTTGAAGTTTCCAATATTTCAGTTTTAGTTTGTAACAATATCCAAATCCTTATATATACTATTACAATACATTTGAGTGTTTGCTGATATTTCAGGCAATATACTTATAAAGAAAATTTTTATTTTCTGCATTGGTAATTTATTTTCAACTATGATTTATCACTATAACGAAAAAAATGACATCATTTTATAATCTTATATTGTCAATCGCTGACGTATTTTTTTGTTATCTAAAAAATGTATTATACAATTGTAACAAATAAATTTTATTTTGATCTTTGAAGTATATTATTTAAATTTACATCTATGAGGCATGATAGGTCGTATAAATAAATACATTCATTTAATAATTCTATATGAATAGAAATCTGTGAAATTAAAAAATATATATTGATCGCTCACATATAATTATATAGCTTGAATAAAAACTAATATAGCTCAAAACTTTACATCAAGAATTGATATTTAAATACTACACCCATTGAAAATATCGTTTTAAATTAAGAATAAATCTAAATGGTTTTTCTATTTAGTGACAATTATTCATCTTTTAGTGAACTCTAATGACATTGAAACCAACTTTTCTGACTTGAATCACATGGTTTCATATGTATTGCTCTTCCTTGTATATGCTTATATTTATTACATTTATTATATTGTTTATTATACTCATGCAATTAAAAATATATAATTAATATTGTTATGATTTTAACTACTTATTACACCAAAATGTACTTAATAATAAATATCTTTAATTATAGAAGATTAGAAACTTTCTAAAATCACTCTATACCTTCTTCAAATCTGACCCTGTAGGACAAAAACAATCGATACTGCATCGTTAATTTAGTGACCTCTAATGACCTTGAAGACACATTGTCTGAATAGACCACACATGGTTTCATATGTATTGATAATATGTTTGTATGCTCTAAATTGCTTCCTTATCGAGTTATTTGATATTTTATTATTGTATGACGAGGCATAAAATGTTTTAATGGGAAACCATAAAAATGCAATATTTTGTAAGTTGACAAATGGTGATGTCTATAATATTTATTTATTAAAATCGATAGTCATCAATGACTTCTAACGATTAATAACACTTTTCCGAACATTCGTACCCACAACTCCTTTTTTGACTCCAGGCTTTCAATCTTTGCCTTCGTCTCATTATTGATTTTATTGATCATAATGGATCATTATTGATTACAGTAAAAACAATATAGCTCTCTTTTTAATTTATAACTATATAATTATAATGTATAGGTCAATTTATGGTATTAATTAAATATTTTCGTAATTAAAAATATTAATCTTTTTTGCTATTATTATTCTAAAAATCTTAATGATAAGATTACTGCTATCAATAAAGAAAACAAAACGCAATACATTCACATAACAAACTTATTTGGAAAAACTCTATAGTTGATATCAATTAATTGGACTGAAAAACTTATTATAAGCAGTTATAAATTGAAGTTATATTAAACGAATCAACAAATTATCTGAAATTTTTTATGTCACGAAATTAAACATATATTAACGTTTATTTTTGCATTTTTCTTTTTATATTTTCAATAAATGCATCATGAATTGCATTCAATTATAGCGACCATCTCTCATCTGCTGATTTATAACAACTTAATCTGTTAGCAACATTATTCAAATAAACACAATTTATCTTTTTAGCCACCTCATCGAACATTCCTCAGTCCAATACTTCATTCTACCGCAGCCTAAATAGCCCATCGCTTATGAAATATCTATGCCCAAATGGCAACCAATTTCCAGTTGTTTATAAGACTATTAAAGCTGTTAAAACAGTTTTATCCTACTTAATCTAAGAAGTGCCATCAGCGTCTCTGACATCCCTTTCAAGGCGAATATATTTCCCCACATCTGAGCGATATTATATAAACGGAACAGTCACCACACAGATATAGTCATGTGTGACATATTCATTCGATATATCTATATTATTTATTCATAAGAAATAGTTTCCATTTTTTATAGGCGCAAATAGACCATATTAGCAAGTTTTATAATCCAGTAAAAGTATATAAGGTTCGGATTGACAGGTTTACCTGCTGTATGTATATATCTATTATAAATAGATGTGTACGGATAATATATTTTAATGAAAACGCGACACATTACCGGTGTTTTAGGTATCAATACTGCAATATCTTGTTGCATGTTCATATCTTAAACACGATCTTCAAACACGATCTGCTGGCTGCTTCTATACGTAAAGGATACTGGAGTCAAGCTGTGTTTCAATATCATATCCTGACTTTACAAGCAATAATTATACGCCTTTGATTCAAGTCTTGCATATATATATATACGCTCTGTGACTTCCATACTTTCATTACACGCCATAATGTTGACCAAGAAGTTGCTGACCAACAGTCGTTTTAAAATATTTCCCGATAGCATGAACCGATCTCGAATTGCTGCAAATATTCGCTACTTCAGGGCCGTGGAGGAAGCCGAAGAATTCAGGAAGGTGGCCTACCTTGTGTCTGTTGTCTGTCAGATTGTCGCCCTGACCTTCGTCATCACTGCGGTGGCTTTCGTTGGTTACTTCATCTTGCGGTATGCTCTTCGAGAAAACAAACATCGACGCTATCTTTTTCAACGAACACCACCAACACCAGACCGTCATATTCCGTGAATCATAATTTTGTTCAGTTAACTTCAATTTTGACTATGTAGGAATGTTTTAATTTGTTTTGTTAATTTTTTACATTAATTGTTTCAATTTCTGTGCTAGAATTGAAGTATATGGCGCTTGCAATGTGATATTCATTTTTAAAAAAGGTAAATTTTAAATGAATGTTTATTGTTGCTAGATTATTATAACAAAGTTATATTTGATGAATATAGATTTCTTATTCTTTGCCTGCTTTCTTTGCATATAAATTCCAACAAGACGAAAATTTGGAATAAATGATTTTATTATAATATGTATATTGGTAATATCATAAATATTAATTTATAAAACAAAACTTAATTGTTGTCATTAAGTTTTGATTTAAAATGAAAATTGTTTATGAAAAATTATATTTCTGTATTATATGTATTTATTTGTTTGTATATTATTGAGATATTGAAATATGTATAATTATTTCAAAGGTTTAATATTTGCCATATTGAGAGTGTAATAATTATATAAGCACTACTTTTTTTTACTAATTGCAATAATTTGATTTTTATTTATTATGATATGTACCTATATCTATAAATATAACACATTTATCCAAATATTTTCATATAATATATTTTTAATTTAACGTAGAAATCGTCATAAATATAACAAAAACATTTTATACTGATCCCAAGGTGTTGAGATGGAAAATATTCATAATTTAATCCAGCAATAAACATTTCTTTAATAGGCGGGCTATTTTAAAATCCAAGATAATTTTATGGGCCCCTGCACATCCATACTATACTGTAATCAATACCTTAATAGGTACTATTTAGTGGTCGACAAAAAAATTTCGTTTTAATAATATTACCTTCATCTATTTGAATTGTATTGATTTTTGCTAATTATTTAAAATTCTCTATGAATATTATACATATTTATAATATATCTACGAAATGCTTATTTTCGAACCCTATAATAACACACAATAAATACTTTATAGTACTTAATAGAACTTAATTCTAAAATTTCGGGAATTTCTTCATAACGCAATCATTGTCGAAGGTAACTCTATAACTTTATATTGGAGTGTTGCAAAAGCTACAGTTTGCAGTGATTCATTTGTTACGAGCTTTGCAATTTTGAAATGATTGTTATTATATATTATGTGAAAGGAATTAATAATTATTATTCTTTTTAGACATAAAGATATTGATAAATCTCCGTGCAAACTATCAACACATGAATAACATATTCGTGCGTAGTGATGAAAACTTTGAATTATTCTGGAAGAAACTTCTGCAACCACAAAAAACAAGATATTATTGGACCTATTTTGTCCCAAATAAGAAAAAACTGCACGTTTCGAAATTGGCTCAGGTGGACCGTCGTTTTCTGCAAGTACAGTCACTGTTTTTGTGCGGTTATCGTGTGTTCTCAAATCATTGGAATCTGTGCTCTTCTTGAAAAAAACTGACCTCGTTTAGAAAGAGGTCTACAAGCAGAGCTCATGCATCTTCAAATGTATTAATTTTTTGACTGTAATCAGAATATTGCAGATGTAATCAAACGTTTTCATGAATTTTTAGTGGCCCAGAAAAGTATGTATACACATTGAATTGAAACTGAAACTGATCTTGCCAGCAACAACGCTCCCAATACTTTACGTATT
>JAUZNC010012718.1:0-12711 GCA_034780395.1 Vannuccia rotundouncinata | reverse complement strand
ATAGATTTACAGAAAACCGCAAAAACAACATGAAATGTTCAAAATATCACAAATTCCAAACATAAAAATATACAAATGATACAAACATGCCGTAATGATAAAAATTATGCGAAGGGTGGATATGTGAGTTTATGTGTTATAATAGGAGACATTTATAATTAATTCATGCTTTAACAGAAACCAATTACGTATTAAATGTTAGTTTTCTTTTTAATATGTAGTTTGGAGGAGTGTGTAAATCTTTTATCAATAAACCAAATTCAACTAATAATAAAACAAATTATTCAATTTCATAATATACAACTCTTACGATGTACAGTTTCGAATATTGAAAAAATGGCTTACTCTTGGACCGATACAAAATACCTTAAAATAGATTGATTCTATTATTTATATATAAAATAAATATATGGTTTGTTGTGTAGAAATAAATAAGCATAATCTGGAGTCAGTGACAATTAGGACTATGTAATCACATTAATTATAAAGTAAATAGGTTAAAACGGGTAACTAATAAGATTGTGGGAGCAACAATTAAGATTAACATAATTGCAAATACCCCACTTGGCACATGTTGCATAGAGCCTCCAACGAAGGGACCAATGAGAATGGCGAGATTGAGTACAGTTCGTAAAATACTCTGGCCAACGTCCATGTCCTGAATTGGTAAAGTTTTCGTATAAAGAGATTCTGAACAAACGGCGAATGGTTGTCCGACGACATGAAAGAATATTCCAGTCAGGATCATTCCGATGTAGGCATCACGTTGATGCTCGTTCATTAAAGCCAACACCAACATTGTCCAAGCATATGAGAATATCAGGAAACCGCAACCAATCAATAGGATGACTCGATCCTTGCAATGCTTCGATGCGGAACGGACACCCAGATAAACAAATATAACCATAATACCGCAAGCGAGGTACACATAGCTTGTTTGGACCTCACTCCATTTGAAGTAACTTGCAGCAACCGGGGGTAAAACCGCTTCTAAACTCATAAGAGAGAAGTATGTCCCGAACAATGCCAACAGAATTGTTAAAGTCTCGTATTTCATGTAGACATGTAATCTTTCATAATTGCACAATGTGTGGCAGCTTCGTTGTGGTTTGGGTTGATCGTCGGTAGAAATAATTTGTTTTGTGTGATCTCTTACATTTTCATTGTCTCCATCAGACTGATCGACAGAACCCTCTGAAGTTTCGGGAGTAACTTTAGTTTCTTCCGGTGTCTTACTATCTGGAGAGGAATAGAAATGGTCAAGTATATCTAATTTTTCCATTTTCGTCGTTTCACTAACACCGCCATCTTTATTCACCCTGGGATAAATAAAGAGCGTGAGAATTGTATGGGCGGACCACAGAATAGCCATAACAAGTCCCGGACCATTGTAAACACTTATGGAAACTTTTCCAATCTTTAGGTTCATATTCTCCATGAACAGGGTGCAAGCGGGCCCAATGATCAAGCCGAACTGACGGGCCAGAAGTAGCGAAGCGATGTAAGGGGTCCTCTCCTCGGGTGTAGTTAATCGAGTAATATCCGCGTACAGGGGAACTTCGCTTCCACCTCCGAGTCCCGAAACAAATCGGGCAAATAGCACTAACCATGGTTGATCCGCGAGAATGTAGATTATGTTACCAACTATTTCTAACTGGTTTGACACTATAATGAGGAGTTTGACACGGATTCCTTTGTAGGCCAGATACCCGTACAGGGGTGATATGATTAAAATTGCACAATTGAAAGCGGCTAGGGTAACTCCATAGTAACGGATAGCGGCCTCGGTGCTGAATAACTTGAAAAAATATAACCAAAGAGTGGGGAGAATGATTGCACGCTCGATTCCTGTTAATAATCCCCATGTAGCCGCCACAATGCAAACTTTCACTTTGGCAGAACTCTTCAACGCTTCAAAGAAACTTTTCATCTTTTCGCCACATGTTGTTTTCTGTTCCTGCTCAATTATCGGAGTAGTTTCGGTGTCAGTCGACATCGTTTTCACTAGTGAGTTTTACAATGTTCGGTTATTCGACAGTCAACACTATTACCTGTTTCATTCTATTTTTGTTGTATTATAGTTTTGAGTACAGATGTTAGTATTTACGGCTTTATGCAAACAAATGATGTGCAAACAACGATTATGTCTGTGACATTTTCATTAACATGCTACTACTCCAAGAGCATTTGCCTGTGGAGACGAATCAGAAAAAGCAATCGGAACTCTTAACATGTCCATGCGCTGCACTCCTGATTTGCTATATCGTTGGGTGCTCTGCTCTTGTTGACAGTATTCAATTCTCTCTCTCTCTCTCACACACTCACAGCACTTCTCATGTAAAATAGTTACTTCCGCATGCAATAATAAATTGCACTCCACAAGTTTAAGGACGACAAATAAAATGTAATTGTTCTAAATAGCGTAGTTGACACACATAGATTCATTTCTATTTTCCTGTATCTCAATATATGCAAAATTATATGGAACCTATATATGGACTATAATCTATATTATTGATCGATAACATTCGAGTGAGGACTTCACGTATTTATACAATATTAAATAATAAAGTGTAAAGTATTCCCACCAGCAAGCCCTATTTCGACGCCAATAATTTAAGCTTATTAGTCAAGAAACATATATTATGTAATAAATAATTTATTTATTGACAAAACATAATACGTGTATTTAGGCATTCTTAAATACAATTTTTATTGTATAAGCTTAAAAAACGTAGAAAGAGTATTACACAAATTTTATAGTTCGTTCGACTTTTACATATGTAGTTTGAAAATTTGTTTAAAATCGTTTATTTCATTATTGTAATTGAAAATTTAGAAACAATGGGTTGGAGTACATTATATTACAATTACAGTTCAAATATCATTTTGTTTATTCCGATAGACAACATTTGAATAATAATTTTTTAAATTATACAAATAAGAAACATATTTATTATATGGTACTAGTTCTCATTCATATAGTAGTATAAAAATAATTATTAAATTATAGATACTGATAAAACAAATTAATATTTCAATGTGTGATAATATAGGTTGATCGGTAAATTGTTTTTGAACCCATCAATATAACAAAAACATAACAAATAAAATTCATTTATAGATCTACTTAACGTTTTATAAGAACCGCACAAAACGTTTCCAATCTTTACAGATATTTACAATATCTTTTATCAATTTCGATAATACGTGCTTCAAATCTTGAACTTTCTTGTTTAGGCTCTGCGCATTCTATCTGGGGTAAACCTTTAGAGGTGCTCACCGAGAAATTGCTGAAAATCATTCTCGTCACCAAAATCCATTCTTTGTTAATTGGGGGAAATATGTAACGATCACAAAGATGAGTATGGAGGTTGCGTACGGAGAGTAACTGCTTTGCTGGTGAGGAAGTCAATGGTGGCTTTAGAGACACGTGGCCGAAAATTGTCTTGGATAAGATGAAGATTTTTCATAAGAATTGCATTTCAAACTTCATCTTTGAAATGCTGTGCCATGTTTCGGAGGAACTGTACGTAGAATTCTGATCGATGCTTTTATTTCTCTCTGCAGGACATCTCCTTCTGGTACCAGCAAAGGTCCTATAGAATTTGTTGGGCATAGTTTTCGAAAATAAAACCATTTTTCATCGATTGTATCGAGATTTTATTTGACGATTCGTGAATTGAAATCTTCTATCAGGCTCCTTGCACATTGGATGCGTTGCTATCAATATGCATCACTGAGTGTATGAGGCTCCCATTTCGTGTGTATCCAGAGTGTGTTAAAATTTTTCTCTATGTTGTAGTATACAATGTCAAAAGATAAATCTAAATGTTTAGAAATATCCCGTACTGATAGTGCGGGTCATTTTCTAATGCAGTTGTTAGCAATTGATTAGCGATATTGAATATATGCATTCATAGAGAGAGAAAGAGAAATATACCAATTTAAAACCTAAATTTTGACGATTACCCCATAATATTCAATGTTAATATATTGGTGTTATTTTTTTATATCAATATAATATGTAACAAATAATTAGTAATTGTATAAATTAATATTATTATAATTATTATAACAATAGATATAATTCTAAAGTTAAAACTCACTTACTTATTTATTAATATTCAAATTCGTATAAAATTAATTTGTATTTTAAATAACATGAATTATAATCACATCACAACTGCTCAAATAATACCGGTAAACAGTATAATTACTTTGTTACTATGAAGTTTATCTTCGGTATCGAAAATTGTTTAATTCGGTTTTCCGGCATTATTTCAGAAGTTGTGCTGTGATTATAAATCTTGTTATTTATATTTGTCACTGCTCGGGGAGTAACATTAAATTATTAATTCGTATTATGTATATCAATGTTGAAACATTTTATAAAATATACCTATATAGTGCAGATTATTATTTTTATTATAAATATTTTTTTATTTTGATAAATAATTATTTTTGTTATATTAAAAATTGTTTTATTTTGAATTAAGTTTAATTTTTTCTGATATTCCGATAATATTGCAGATAAAGAGATATTAATTAATAAATTAATTAATTTTACAGAAATATTTCATAGTTAATATAATATATTTTTTTTAAATAAGGACTATTATAACATAATTTCATGAAAAATATTTTTTAACAATTTATTATATATGATTAGGTGCGGATCCAAAGGGGGTGACTTAGGTGACTAGTCACTCACTCTTTTTTCCATTTGGCGCCTATTTACACAAGCTATTCACATAATTCTCCAAAAGTCAAGCTAAAAAATCTTTGTCGTACACGATAGAATGAGAGACATACTGCCTTCGAGACAATTTTTGATCTTTATGAATATATAGTTATCCCACTGAATGAAATATGCGAACCCTCTGATGACGATAGATTTTATCCTACAGGTAACAACTGGGCCTGGGCCCAAGCAAACGGTCTGCGCCACACGCTGTGCAACTTTGGCCACATCGTAAACTTCATTATTACCAAAGAGTTTCTCGAACCTATGCGACCCTTGGTAACTTGTTTACAAGGAGAATTAATGGAAGTCTTCTTTGGATTCCAAAAAATTAAAGATGTACAATTGGAGTACAGAAATATGCGCATGGATGTGGACCATCGTTTCAACGCAGTGTACCAGACAGCATTAGTGGTTGCTCAGAAAGTAGGATCAGAGGCGAGTAAACCAAGAATTTGCAACAAACAAAGAAACAGAGACAAGAAACAATTACCCATCTGATTCAATCCCGGATTATTCCATTTTTAGATGTTGTTTGCACTGAGATGGAGTGCCGTTTTGATGAGACCAAGAAAGCTCACTATGAACTTTGCGCCCTAGTTCCTGAGATATTAGCAAAATTCACACAGGATGAGGTGAATAGTCAGTCTGAATCTCTGCTGAACAAATGGGGACATATCATGCCTCTTGAATCCACATTTAAAAGTGAAATGCTGAGATGGTTCAATCATTGGAAACGTCAGAAATTGTGGACTCTCTATCTATAACCGCGATTCTGGCAACCGATGACGAGGCTACCTTTTTCACGAATGTTCGTGAGCTCCTAATCGTACTTGCTGTGTTACCTATCGGAAGTGTTCAGGCTGAAAGATCGTTTTCATGCGTTCGCAGACTCCCATACATGGCTAAGAAATTCACTGTCAACTGATAAATTGTCCGACTTAGCCATTATTACAATGCATGGTAATGACTTTCCTGTGTCAAATAAAGACATTTGCAAACAATTCATTGCCAAATATCCTCATCGCATGGCATCAAAATCACTTTTGGCAGATATTTATATTTATATTTATACATATTTTATTACTTTGTTGTGCACTTCTCACGTACATATTTTAATCAATTAAACAATCATTTGTAGATACATTTATACACATTTTTACTTCATCATTATAAAAAATCAGTTTAAATGTTTAACAGAATAATTGAAATATTTAATAAACCGAGATTGTAAAGTATTTGCATGTGCGCTTATAGCACAGAAAAAGTCACCCCCTTATGAAAAATTCTGGATTCGTCACTGTATTATGTACTCACTGTATTTAAAGTAAATGCTATTTTTATATAGATTGAAAACGTTTTAATTAAAAATAAAGAAAAATTATATTTACAATGAAATATTTCTATAAAATAATGTTATAAAATCTTTTTATCTGCAATGATATAGGGATAACAGAAAAAAATACTTATATATAATAGTACTTAATATTTAATAGGATATCCTTCTCTATATATTTACAGTTACTATATTTGTTTATATGACTAATATGTTACCTTTCATTGTAAATTGCATACTTTATTTTGCCATTTATAGCTAAAAGTAATTAATGGCAAAATAGGAACACATTAATTGTCCACATTTTCATAATATAAATGTGAAATAAAGCTTATACAAATTTATATTATATTTTTCCCATTTTGCTATTACCGCGTTAATGTAGTACACATAAATTTAGAATAATTTTTAAGTGGAAAATTATTTTAACGCGTTAAAATAAGATATTTCATTTTAATAACACCATTTTTAAAAGTAACGCGTTAATATAACATATTCTTCAATTTTAATAGGTTAACAAAAGAAACATGTGTTAGTAAATTTACAGTGTACTTGTATTCGTATAGGGCGCATGTTTTATTTTGAGATTTGTATATAAAAACCTTTTAGAGAATCACCTGAAATTGTTTTCTTATGACGAATAATAACACAAAATATCGCATTTTCATATCTATGAATGGATTTATTTAAACTGTAGATTACGTCTACACATTTTAAATATAATTTTCCATGTTTTAGTTTACAGCACAACAAACATGTTTAATATTTAATAATTAATTTTAATTTAATTTGAAAATGTTTTAAAAACCTTCTTACGTGTAATAATTATTTTAAATGTACAACAAAGTTATGTTTTCAAAACTAATATTTAATTTAATATTTATTAATTAATAATATCAATTTAGAATAAATTTAATGTTTGCATTACCCCAATGAGTATAATTTCCCGGATTGATAAACAAAGTGTATTTAAACTTTCCTATTTGTTGGACAGTATAATGGACTTTTACAATCTCTGCAGAAATAGCACGTTAGTCCTTAAACGTAATCTAACATATTGAAGTTAAAAAGCCTATTTGATTATATAAAGCAAAGTAATTATTAAATTCATTTTATCGAATATAACCATAATTGTAATCTGTATTTTTAGAAATATTTTAAATTAAACTAATGATCATATTAAATAGAATGATTTTATCGATTTTATCCAGACATAGTTTTCATTTAGGTATCAACACTAAACAAATAATAGATAAATAAATGTGTTACATACTTGTTCCCAAAACAACCAAGACGCAAACTGTAAGGACGTTTGTATTTGTCGACATATCTAAATTTCAAATTCTTAGCAAACTGAAATTGTGTTGATGAATATTTCTTTAAACAAAGCCAGACTGTTTATATAAAAAATCAGTGCGACGGGGTGGTCCCTTTTCATTAAAGACACGACGCAGCTGTAATGACAATTCCAGAGTTATAATTATAGTATATGAGACCAAGATTATGACTTTATATGAAAACAGTTTCACACTGGAAATGTTTCTATACCGACAAGTCTAGAGTTACTGGTATGAGAGCAATAAAATAAATTTTCTTACTATAACGAGGATTACAAATAATTATGAATTGTTCGATTTTTTAGCAGAAATATTTATGTGTAGTAAATATAAAAATGTAATATCTAGTTTTAATAAAAAAAACATATTCATGGTATTAATGTGCGCTACGGGGAGAGCATGCTATAACAAACCAAAATCAAATTTCCGGAAAATAACAATCTCCTGACGTGCAGTACAGAATGGCTATATACGCGGGATTTTTAAACTTTTCTTTAAATATATATTTTATTCATATACAAATATGTAGGACCTTTCTAAATTTATATATTTTTAAATAATTTGTAATTATAGATATTTATTAAAAGTTTTAAATATTAAACATGTTTGTTGTGCTGTAAACTAAAACATGGAAAATTATATTTAAAATGTGTAGACGTAATCTATACAGTTAAAATGAATCCACAAAAATACCCGTTATATTTTATCAATTCATAGATATGAAAATGCGATATTTTGTGTTATTTTCGTCATAATATATATCTGAATTAATCTAATAGAATAATTTTATAAATTTTAGGCAAAATTTTAATTAGTAGAATATTTTATATTAAAATTCATTATAGAAAATAAATATGAACTTTTCTAAAAGAAAATATAGTAAAATTTTCATTAATCTAACAATTTAAGTAAGAATGTAGCTGCTTATTTCCGTAATAATATATAAACATATTTGCTTTCTTGTTAATGTTTTAAACCATTTTAATGTAACCCTCTCTACATGGCTCTATGGTACCTACCACTTTATATAATTTGTTATTTTTCATTTATGTTAAGTTGTGCTTCTACTTACATACATCATTCATGCTTCAAAAATGATTTGAAAGACAATTGCAAAGTTTTTGTAAATTTTACTTTTTTCTTTAACGTCGTATAAACTTTCTATCATTAATAAAATTTTATAATTTTTAGTTAATTGTATTTTTGCTAAAAGTTCATTTGTAGATAAGGTATTTGCATAGATTTTAGGTAGAACATTAATGAACCCTTTATCTAATCATATATTTTTTGTTTATTTTGGAATTTCAAAACGGAAATATTTTTGAGACACCCTGTACTCACATTTTTTATATGTACGTGCACATGTATCTTTTTTGTTCAGTTCATGATATGAGAACAGACAGAATCATATATCTGTATGTATATATCTAAATAATGTACATGCATATTAGTGTCTTAATCCTTGTAAGGTTATATTTATTATAATTATTATTATCAAATATTCTAAAAATCTAAACCTAAAGCATTCAACAACATGCTTTAGGTATCAACACATGCATTCAATCAAGTTAGTAATAGTAAAATCGAACAATCCATATGCAATATAGTTCTAATAGTCATTCAAAATATTGAAATTTCAAAAGGTCTTACCAAATTTTAGAGTATTTGAAAAATGAATAAATATATACGTACGTCAAACATCGAAATTTAATTTCACATGATAAACAAATGCGCAAAAAATACACTTTTAAAATTAGAATTGACCACTACATTATTTTATTTCCACAGAAAAGGCTGGTGATTATGTACTTGTGCTCGATTCTGATTTTGGGGGGGTTATGAAATTATTATTTGAAACATTTGAAGAATTTATGGAATTTTAGGGGTTTTAAGGATTTTTATCAAAGCTAATACTTGTCCAAATTAGCTGAAATATGTTAAAATGTACTAGATGTTTCAAAATTTCAATAAAATCTGTTAAATGTAAATTAATTAATATTTAGATAAATATATTTGAAAGTAATTTACTTATTTTTAAGGATATTTTAGGATTTTTAGCAATTAGAAAATTTGTTAAAATTGGCTAAATGTGGTAAATTTTCTAAACGTTTATAACATCTGTTAAAAATAGCTAAATGTTAATAAAATGTGCTAATAATATCAAATACGGAAATATTTGTTTAAATCATTAACATTGTGAAATACTACTTTTCAATTAAAAACAGTCTATTTTCATAAAATTAAAAATCATCGCAACAATTAATCAAGTTTTTGATAGAAAAATCAAATTCTGAATACGTAATATAGTACCTTATGAACTTTAAATTAGCCAAATCGGTTACGAGACAGATTAAAGTCTAAATAAAAAAAATGAATTTTAAATATATGCTATATAGTAAACATAACCTTAAATCCCTTACTGACTTGGTAAAAATAAATAAGTGTCCATCAGTTATCGATAACTAGATTTAATCATGTTTTTAATGGAAAATTCGAATTTCCATATATATTACCTACTATTTTGTATTAAGCCTTATGAGAAAATTTACATGATGGGGAGTTGGGGTTGGGGTGATGAGTAGAAGAATACGCATTTTGTTTTGGAATACGTTTTTTGGCAGATCGTAGATAATAATTCTCATAACTCATAACTGGTTTGTCGTTTAATATGTCATTTTCAGAAGTTCTATATTTTAATATATTTTTAAAATACTTAAATTTACAGTTTTTAAAATACTTAAATTTACAGTTTTTAAAATAAATAATTTATTATATAAATATCATTTACGTGGTTACTTAATATTTACTGATGGATAACTTAATTTTTATGTACTTTTGGGAAAATGTCTAATATGCATTGCTTTTTTAAATATTTGTTAATTGGCTAGCTATTAATTGCATATGTATTTCTCTCTATAGCCATATTTATATTTTATCCATATGCTACAAATATTATTACACATATTTTTCCAACCATTTACTTCTATTAGTACAATAGAATAGGCTAATATATAGATTTAAATAAATGACAATACGTCAATATACATTAAAAAAACAAAAGATAACCTTTGATTATATATACAAATATATATGAGAGAATAAAAAATCGATTTCTATTTTTAACAATCGTGATCTTTTGTTGACGAAAAGGTCATTTTACATTTTCTTCAGGAGTTGGATATCTATCAACAATTTTAAAGAATTAATGTCTTTATCAACAGTTGGATTATCTTCCTACTGAACTGATCAGCAGTAGTAAAAGTTGTGTCAAGTGGAAATTCTGTAATATAGTTTCTAATTTGAAATAATTTTCTCATATTGTGTAAATTCCTTCATATACCTGCATTTGTATAAAATATTCTAAATTGTAATCTTTTTAAATATTAATTATATAGATTTTTAACACAACACAATTTTTAACTTTTATTTAGAATACTCACTATTTGTTATTCTTAAGGTTTTATAAATTAACAATACTTTTGTTTATTTTATTACAAAACCCGTTTTGTGAATTTTCGTAATTTTTTTCACAGTGTGGATAAAATGCGTTTTAAAAGCTCAGAAAAAGGCTTTATTTAGAATAAAATTCGGATAAGCTAAAGAAGATAAAACTTTAAAGATAAGTTTCTTTTGCAATCTAAAAATTATATACTTATAATTCTAAGAGCAAGTTAAAACGAACTTTGAGCAAGACTAATTTTTATATTAATTGGATGAAAGAAAAATAATTGAAAACCCTATTAGAATAGGTGTATTAAAGAAAAACTTTAAATTTTAAAATGGAAAAAGATTCAATTATTAATACTTCTAAAAAAACAGATCGCATCATTAATGTCTCATTCATCCCATTCTATATACCCATGAATGTAGTCAAGTCATTATTATTAAAATTTATTTATTTATTACAGTAATCATGGAAAGTGACTAAATGTTAAATGTTTGTATTATACCTAAATTATAGCAATTTATTAAAATTGGAATTTTTTGTATTAATATTGGATCTTTAACTTTAAATAACGACAAGATTCAATGTCGTTCAAATTAATATCTAATTCAATAGAAGTATATTAATACCAAATTATATTATAATTATTGGCGGATTTTTACGATTAAACCGATTTTTCTAAGGATTGATTAAATGAATTTATTTAATGATGTTTAAAATAGTAACTTCAAATCTCCATTTCCAGTTTACCCCTTAAATCACTTATAATTACACAGAAATCCTTAAACAATGTCATTAATTTTATAACCTTGTAAAGTTTTTTACACTGTTACCATGCTTGCCCGGGTTTGGGAGGAGGGGACCTGTTTTGGTTTGAAAATTGCCCTTTCATACTACTTATGAATGCAGTGTTGGCATAATAAATTGTAATTTTAAGTGGAATGAATATTTTTAGAGATAATTTGTTAATCTGTGAAATTACATATAGTAAAAAATTAATTTTATAATAATAAAATGTTGGTCTTTGTAATTTTATGTTACATAACATGACTATTTAACAGGTTTCAATATACATTTGATTCTAAAAATAAATATATATAAATTAACACAAAAATCTGCTGTTCCGAGCTTAAAGGGACTTGCAATCAGATAGTTTGTGATTTCAGAGTTTTCAGGGTTAATATTTTACAAAAATCATATATTTATTATAATTCAGCTTCCTTGATTGATTTTAAAGCAAATCTTCAACAAATTTCAGTGAAAATATACTATTTTAATAATACATGTTCACAATTGATATTTAGTTTAATATTCTCTCAATATACTAAAACAAATTATATGATATTATATTTTGGTTCTTATTTTAACTTTTGTTAACTTGGAAACATAGTATTATACAGTAAATATATTTTTAAATAAAATTTTGTTTTATATTTATTCAATATTTTACAATGAGTTTTACTAAAAAGAAAAGTTATTTACGCTTAAATCTTTTATTGCAACAAAAATACATTTTGATGAAAATTAATTGCCTAAATATTATTGGTAAGAATTGATTGATTATTCATATTTTATTTATATAAAATAATTCCTAGCTGGTTAACTGTTTACGATATTTATTATATATATATACTGCAACATTAAAATCATTTGTACACGAAACACAAGAAATGTTTACACTTAATAATTATTTGAATATAAATAATTATGCCGATACATATATATTACCGGTAGTATAAGGTCGTACTTTTAATTTTTGCGGAGTGTCTGTCTGTCCTTACGGAACTAAATGTTTTCTTAAACAGAGATAAGAGATACATGTTTAGAAAATATACAAGATGTAGACAAC
>JAUZNC010012707.1:0-19094 GCA_034780395.1 Vannuccia rotundouncinata | reverse complement strand
ATCCTGACATTCCTCACTATCCTGACATTCCTCACTATCCTGACATTCCTCACTATCCTGACATTCCTCACTATCCTGACATTCCTCACTATCCTCACTATCCTGACATTCCTCACTATCCTGACTATCCTGGCTATCCTGAATATCTGGTTTTCTTCCCTTCTTATCCCCTATACTACTTGCATTCTCAATTATACATACGTATTATTTGTTTTATTAATTAATAAATTTAATTACTGATAAGAAATGTTTGCATACAATGAAACAAAAACTAAAATCCATAAAATATTAAAATATGTCTAAAACTTTAAAATAATTTTAAAAATTCTATAGATGAAAAAAATAATTTGTTATTTAATCTAAATATTTAATTATATAATTTAATAATCCAAAAATTATATAGTATCTATCACTAAATAAATCTACTTTTTTATCTTATTTATAAAAGGTTCAGACAACACTATAAACTCCAAATATATGACTTATTTTTTGTTTATCTTACCTTTTTACGTATGTTTATATGTATATGATTGTAAAAATATGTGCATAACATTTTTTTGAATTATATAACGGCTTTGTGATTAAAAATATTACACAAACTCTTATCACTAAAACATCACTTACTCAGAGTTGATATACCTCTGCCGCCGATTCTAAAGTTTTTAGTACTGAGCTTGAAGCATCCGTCATACATTTTCTCCGGACATTCCCCTTTAAATGGATCTATCTGTGCCAAAACTGCATCAAAACCACAATGTTCATCACTGATAGTACGGATTTTAGATCGTTTGACATCTGGATTCAATGCGGCATAATTATCACACTGATAACAATGTACACCTTCAACTGCAAAGAATGAATGAGATATCAATCCAACATTAATCAAATAAGAAACAAAATGAATCAAATACGAAAGAAATGAATCAAATACGAATAAAAATGAATCAAATTTAAATAAAAAATGAATCAAATTTAAACAAAAAATGAATCAAACATAAATCAAATATTAATCAATTTTGAATTATATACGATTTAAATATTAATTAACATGAATCAATTTTGAATACAAAAGAATTATAAATCAAACATCAAACATAAATTGCAATAAAAAATTAAAAACTTGCATTATAAATAAATAAAAATAAACAATAGTTTATATTTTACTATTGTGTGAAGTTAATATTTAATTAATACATTGATTATATTTGGGAATATTAAAAAAGATATTTTAAATAATCAAACAATAAACTTGAAGTAAAATATGTAGTTTCTTACCAATAGATACAAATACAGTTGATTCCAGGAAAAATAATATTACAACTATTGAATTTAGTTTCCAAATTGACGAAGATAACATTTTTCTTTATTATTGCAGACTAAAATTACTTTCTGACTGAGATAGAGTATATTGGTTAAATTCTTCAAGTCTATACTTATAAGGTTTATACTTACAAGCCAACTTTTATTGTATCGAACATACCATTATGACTGTAGGTATGCAGGTGACTTATAAAAGGTTTATGTGTATACTCTGTTTCAGCATGATTGGCAATTCACTTATACTATGGTAACTATATTAGTTATAGTGATCAGATGGTCAACCAGAACTAATTATATTGAGAATAAAACTGATGAAATTTTTTGGTGGTAGTACCTAATATATATTCTGATAATGAGGCGCGAGTAGACCATATCTATAAATATCTATAAGCATGCCTATATAAATCGATCTGTGACTTCAGATAATAAATTTTTTTAAATGCTTTTTGGTATTATACGTATATTATTATACTCCTCTCTTCGTGAGTCTCAGGCATTGAGGTTCATTAGCATTACCCAATGTGAAAGGATTTACAATAATCACCCATCAGTCCTTATGGACTTACATAATTAAATAATGAATTAAAAACATTAATTATTTAATAAATGCATTTGATTATTATAATTTTAGTGATTGTAGCAAATGAATATTCTCTATATATATTTCATCGATCTCTTTGATCTGTACCAGAACAGAGTTACACCGTATCGTTTCTTATTCTTGATCCTATTTTTTCTCTTACAATATTACTCTACCTTTATTAAAATTATAATTTATTAAAATGTAAAATTTTTCAGATATAGGTATAATTCAAATTTCTCTTTTTCAGCATCTATTAAATAATGTTGCACCCTAGGTATAGTAATTATAGAAAATCAAATATATATTTAAATCATAATAATTAAAAAGTTTTAAAATTTCTTTTAACATATATGTATTATTCAATTTGTTTATCCGATATAGAATATTATTATATGGACAATATTTTAATATCTAAGAATATCCCTCTTTTATAATATTTTCTTTGTCGGTGTAGGTATCTACATTTATAAATCTATCATTTTTGATAACTGAATTTTTCTTATTTTTGACACATATTGACAATTTTATCAAACAAATTTGTTTGTCTTTCTGAATAAAATTGCAATTTTCAGAAAAAATTTAAAACAAAATTTTTGATTACTCAGATTTAAATTCAGAGTATACCTATCATACACTGTAAAACCTAGCACATGCTTCTTATATTCAATGTATACCTACGGAATCCACCTACCTATGTGAATCTTCAAAATCCCTAAAATGGAGTAAAGAAGACAATAGCTGAAAAGTTAAATTTATATATTCCAAATTTTCGATTAACTCTTTATCAAGGAATACACTTATACAGCTAGAAAAAAAAGTTTATATTATAAATTTTACTTTTCAGCTATTGTCTTCTTTACTTCATTTTACATTTGAGCTGATGACGAACCTTAACATTCAAAATCCTGCATTGTAATATCGGTTAAAAAAATTTTAGTAATTTTACAATTTTTTAATATTAGAACTCTTGGTTGGTGGTGCAAAGGCGACGAAGAGGCTTGGGTGAATTCCCACACAAACTCCAATTCACACATTATTTATAGAATACCTACATGCGGGAAGTTTTAAAGATTCATATTACTAGATTATAATAAGTCTTAATACTTCACAGTCGGTACTTATAAGGACTTATAAGGACAACAAGGACTTATAATTTTTAATAAGAATGCTAAATACAGTCTGTAAATTATAATTCAAGCAAGTTTCGAATCACTGCTGGGTTACCAATAGGTATAGGTATTTATACTAATTTTAATCACTTTATTTGTACGGCTTTTAAATTCGTGTTTTGCAATTTTTTACAACACCATAAAGAATAAATACACATTGCATTCTATGTGTATCTATCTATTTCTAATTATAAACTATATATAAAATTTACTGTCAGTTTAATTAATATTAGCTGGTATTATTTTACTTGATAGACTAAATTATACCACTACAAATAATACTCAATCACCCCTATATTATAGAAGCCTTACACATAGGTGTTAATATTTAAGATTAAAAAGACGTACTAAACATACAACATACCGATTTACACAATAAAATTATTGCGACTCAAGAATACCTTCCTGATATGTCATCAATTCTTTGTTACTGCAAATTCACGATGTAGCAGTAGTTTCTATTCTTTTTTGCAATACCATCAAGCTATAGGCTCTATGATACTCTATAAACCCTTTAACTCAAAATGTATATTGGTACCATATATTATACAGAACAGTATTTGATTCGTCAATGATGTTTATTATTGTTTATGATTTTGACTGCCTCCTGCTTCTACGTCTTGTATACTATAGGCAACAGGCTAAATAGACATACTAAAGTTTAGAGAGTTGAGGTTATTTTAGTAACATTAGCCACGTGGTAAAATGATACAACTCAAAAGAAAATATATTCTTCGTTGTATCCTAATACTTGCCACCTTATTCGTGATAGATAATGTTATCAACAGAGGTTCACAAAATCCGCAATTGGATAAAACAATCGAAGTCGGATCTAATTTAAAAAGTTCACAATTGGAAAAACTCAAATTTGAAGGAAAATTAGAAAAGCTTCTTGAAAACTACGAAAATGAGAAAGAAACTTCACGACCTGATATCTTCATATATGAAGAGCACCATGAAGGTAAGAATTAATCAATATTACCTATACATGATTAATTGGTGAATAATGTTTATTAAAACGCGACATAGATACTAACTTTATTTTAAATATGGGAGATTATACTTTTTGTTTAATTATATATTAATCTGTCAATATAAAATTTATATTCCATGTTCAAATAAGTATTACAATTTTTACATTTTCAGTACTTGAATCGTGGTTCACGAATACTGATGCAAAGAAGATATATACACTTGTAAGAATCACATTATGTACTATATATATATTTTAACTATTTAGTTAATCTATTTCTTCTAAATTTATTATATTACTGAAATCAATGTAAAGAATTTAGAATTTTTGAAAAAGGTCAATGATATGAAAGGTCTTATATGTCTACATAAGATCAACATATGTCTACAGGCCACTCTATCTATCTACTATAAAGCACAACAAAAATTAACAAATTATTCGAAATAACCAAAAGAAGAATATAAAATGTGACTATTGTAAAAAAAGTAACATTTATTTAACGAAAGTACACTGAACTATATAGTTAGATTTTCTTCCCGCATTTTTCTATGTTATCGATGGATACTTTTTATTTCATTCGTGTTTAATACTTCTATTATAACTACTCAAATGTATTATATATTACGTGCTTTTTTGGACCTTTATATTCACATTGCTTAAGGGTCCCGGAAAAATTAATAGTCGGACATATTAGCGTCGGACGACGGACCAAAACCACCTATCCACCCCAGCTTAACGTCGGATTGCATTTTGTATGCCTTATGACCAAAAATAAATTATACAGTTTAGACTGGGTACCCATTCGGGTGGCTAATAGACTATAGTTAGTATAGAGCTATACACACAATTGTAAGTTTTTATGCAAAGAGTTTTACCATAAATCTTCAATTACTTATCTCTATATTTATATAGTAATCAAATACAGTATGTTCATTACCTTATAAAACAAGGGATATGATAAAACGAAGTGCGGACAATTTAAGCACAAATTAGCGTCGGGCCTCCAAACCACCTACCCACCCTAACGTCGTCCGACGCTAATATGTCCGACTATTAATTTTTCCGGGACCCCTTATACTTAAAGCGTTGGAGCTTGTTCTCTCATTTTACAATAAAATATTCATTTTAATTAACCTGAATCAGTTTTTGTCTGATAAGTTGTTACGTTTATGGGTCTTATGATGCAGACGAAATTTTAGAAATGAAAGGTAGACCTTTCAAAAATAATTGAAATTGATGGCTTCTACTTGTAAAGGTTTATTGTGTTATTTTCTGTAAAATGGGCGAACTTAATTGCGAACCATTCAGTCTTGTAAATAAAAATTTAATCAACACATTAGGTACAGGTGTATTTTTTAATATCCATTGTAGATTCATATTGATGCACATTGGGATTTATCAATCGGGAACCTCTCTCGTTTACCCACTAAACCTGGACTAAGACCAACTTCACAAAAAGAAATAAGATACTTCATTCAAAACAATGACGATTTTATTACTGTAAGATATATAGAAATATTTGTCTTTTAATATTATGTAACTGTTTAATTGTGCATTTGGGTAAGATTTTCAACCAAATATTCTCTAACTTTTCTTTAGCGCATTAAAAAGGGGTTATAACATAGACCTAATATATCAATACATGTAGTTGTGGTTATACTATTATAGTTGTAGTTATAGTCCAATATCTATGCATATAGTTCAATATCTTTTATGGATAAAGACAATTAACTTAGATAAAAAATTGAAAAGTCAATTGAAATAAACGCATTCAATCATTCAATAGCTTAACACGCTGCAACTATACATGGCTGTGGTTTTATTGATGTGCGTATTACTTTTTGCCGTGTTTGTCTTTTGCCATTTAAGACTTATTTTCAGAAATAAATTATCCTTGTTTAAACATTCTTTCGAACTTCGTATAGGTACGGATATATTTTAAGTGAAGCTACACATTTTATAACATGATTAAAACATAATATATGTTATTAATTTGCAAATATTGAAGCTTATAATCTTTATATGCACCATAATATTTATAATATATATATATCCTTATTCCCAAAATGCAATTTTTCCTATTTTCAGAACGCCATATACACTGGGTTAATAAATGACGTGTTGTTTTTGTATCCAGATTGGGTCAATCAGACAAATCATTTAAACTCAAAAATTTCATTTGGAGTGACTAAAGAAAATATCAATTGTTACTGTTTAACTGCCAAAAAGAATAATTCTACTATATTATGTCAGAAACAAGAGCGTAGGAACAATCTCAATTTATCCATATTTGATCCCAATCAGTGTAAGCGTATTGTTCATTTCAAAGCAAGTACCTTTCCACTTAGCTGGATATTCAAAGACAGGGTTTCAAAATTCCTTTCTCTATCTTCAAAACACATTATTTTAGACATTGATGAAGATTTCTTTGGCGTCCAGTTACCAGCTTGGGAACTCCTCAATAAGGGTGTTTCCATAAAACTACTTGAAAAAATCTTTAATTTATTCGAATCATTATTTTGTCCAATTGGTAAAATTGACGAAGAAAATTTGCTGGACGAATGGTATCAGAAACTAATTGATGATGTACAGAACGAAGTACCTTTGACAACTGACAAGATGAAATATCAGAATAGGCTTCTGCCACTGTTGAAGGAAAATCCAGCTATAAAATGTAAATATTATGAAAACGATGTTTACAACCAAATAAATACTAAAAAGGAAGAAAGGAAACGTTTTGAGATATTTATAAATATCTGGAATTTTTTTAAAGATCTTTCCCAATCACAAAGAGAAACATTTAAAAAAATTGGACTTTGCTACAATAGATCAGTTAGAGTTTTACCGCAAGGTTCTGAAGTTCTGTCGATTGTTCCTTGTTTTGGTAATAATTTACCCAACCATTCGGCAACGGCCGAACATGTTTGGGTGGATAATAAAAAAATACAAAAGGAATTCTCTAAATTGAAACGAGCGCTACAGAACCTTCCAGTTCCCGAGATCGTTACAATTTGTAGATCTGCTCGTGATGGTTATGTTCCCCGTCATCAACAGCAGATTATTGAAAAAAATATTATAGGAATTTTACAACAATTTTATGGAAAAAAGACAGTTATTTATTATGATTCGTTTTTAGCAGGTGGTAAGGCTGGATGGAATAATCGGATGTCAAAATAATAATTCCTCCCTAACATTAATCTATACTTGGATGTTTGCGAAAATACATGCATTATTCGTTATATTTACATTTTGATATTTATTACAAATATATGTAAATTTTAATAATACCTACCGGTCGTTAGGAAATTTTATTATTTTTTATATTTATACATTCAGTTTTGTGCATTTTATTTCTATTATTTATATCACACAAATTATGACTAAGTTACACTAATTCTACATCTTTTAGACGATAATTTATTTAAAATTATAATAAGTGTATTAGTTATAAGAAATTCTCCCCATTGTTGCATATCTTATATTATGAACGTGATCTTGTTAAAATCTAAATATTTGCATATTTGCATAATTGTTTGCAATTTTTTTGAGTACCTCCCATTTATTTTTTTTGATTAAATAAATTGTTTGCCCTGTTTGCACACTTCTTTTGTTGTAAACTTGAATTTCATATTTTAAACAATATGTGTTAGCAATTTTTACTATGCGTAAACTGCTTCATACAACGGTTTAGCATATGTATAATATGAAAATAATAGAAATAATCCTAAACTTTTAAAATTATCGGAATATATTTAAACTTAAAAATATATCAAATAACGCAACAAATCGGAAGATCGATTCAAAAAATTGCTTTCTTAATTTATGTTTCATTAATATTTAAGAAATTTTGTTAATTATAACTGTTGGGTTTATATCGTGTAGCAAATTGTTCCGGATTAGTTATCAAAAGTTATCAAAACAAGGATGAAAGAATTCGGACTCCTTAACTGGCCAAACTCCATTCTCTTTAATTGAAACATTGCTTGCCCCTCAAGACGTTACGATTGAAGATGTTAACTTCGCTTCTATTCAAAAGGCAGTTCTATCGCATCTCGAACCAAAAAGTATTTTACATCACGAGAGGCGCTTGCTCCACACCTTATTAAAAGGATCTGATCCAATCTGTACGTACGTCCAGAAACTTGAGGATCAGGCTAACAAATGTGACTTCGGCAAAATGCGTGTTGGATTACTTCTTTCTCAATTCATAAGATAAAATCCAAACTACTAACTTTACCCGACCTAAATTTAGATCAGACAGTGCAACAAGCATTACTAAATAAATCCATCATTACGGCTACTCACCCAAGAGAGACTACAATTTCAGCGACATCTGTAATCAAACCTAGTGGAAAATTCACGTCAGTTTCTGCTTTTAAACCATCAGAGTGTTTCAGCTGTGGTAGTAAAATTCATCGGCGTCAAGATTGTAAATTTAGACAGGCGACGTGCAGATCCTGTGGAAAACAAAGTCATATATCTTATACTGTATGCCATTCAAACAAGACAAATGCTATTTCTTTTGAGCGTCCGGCCAATACAGCTGACTCCGAGAAAGACTTTACTATCGTCCCCTGTGTTAACTATACGGACTGCGATTTATGGCATGAGTCTTGTGCCGTTGGAAAGTCTATGATACGATTTCTTGTAGGTACGGGTAGTCAGAAAAATATTATTTCTCATTTCTTCGCAATAAAGACTGGTTTGCCATTTGTATCAAGCTCCACTCAAGTGTTGCGAGCATACGGTGGAGGATTGGTCCGCATTGTCGGTAAATTAGATAACGTTGAGCTCAAGCTCCGCGGAGCATCACATGTTAGTGACATATTTGTGACTCATAGTGACGTCAGACTTATAATACTAGGTCTTAACTTCCTGTATCAGTTACGGTTAATTCAAGTATGTAGCCCTTTAGTCAAAGATGATACAGGTTTTGTCGATAGTTTTCGTCTTCAAAAGGATGCTAAATTGGAAGGAATGTGCTATCCTCACAGAAATATTCCCTTCTCATAATGAAATCATTAGTAAAAGTTGAATTACGGCGATTACTTGCTGCGAAGATAATTTATCCAGTCTCTAATCCTCTGGTCTCAGCACCCATAATCTACAGATATAGCTATGTAGCCTTAGCTACGTTTTTATAATTCATACAGGCGATATACATACAAACAATCTCTTTTTTCATTGGTTTGAATAAACTATATTACTTTTTAAATTTAAATAATAATTAAATGGCCAAAATAAATTGCTTTATATTTCATTAAATACTGGGTTAGATTAAATATTTGAAACTTGAAATTTCTGTTTTAAATTTTTATAGACAAATGTTTTTGTATAGCTTCAGCTATTATTTCAAAGCTTTCGCTATCTCTTCGTAGATATTTTTCATCAAAAAAAGCTTTAGCTTCAACTACATAGCAAAAGCTACATATCTTTCGGTACGACTACATAGATATAGCTATGTAGATTTAGCTACGTTTTTATTCATACCGGCAATATACATTATACAAACAATCTCTTTTTTCGTTGATCTGTAATAAACTATATCACTTTTTAATTTTAACTGAAATAATAATTTAATGGGCAAAATTATATTGCTTTATAAAATTATTGTGTATACACGGTAAATCGGTCTAACAATATCACCGATAATATCTTTTAAAATTACAATAATATAATATAATTCTAATGTTGTTTTAATCGTTAAATTAAAATATTTTCTAAATTTATTAAAAATATTCTTAAAATATTTTCTAAATTTATTAAAAATATTCTTAAAATATTTTGTTTATTAATAAAGGTTATAATAATAATATTTAAATGAATACATTTATACTTATAATATCATATTCCATTAATCACTCAAATAAAATTTAATTTTAGTGTTTTATGTTAGTTATTTGCTTAAACTTTGTTACATGAAATAAATGGTAATATTTTGTTAAATATATATTTTTTGCACTATTAAATACCAAGTAATGAAAATTTAGTTCATTTTTTGTATTAATAATTTTTATTATTTCGTAATAATCTATACAACTTGTTACGAAAAATAGTTTTATGTTGGTATTAGTATTAATATTTTTATAATATTTATATTGATATTAATGATTCAAAATATTTGATATTTTTTAATATTAATATATTAATGCATTTTGATATACTGTAATATGTTCTAATATATTGCTTAGTTTATATTAAACCATAGCTTATATAAAGATTTATTGGTAATTTGTAATAAGTTAAATATAGGGCATCCAAATATAGAATTATTTCAAATTGAAAAGAAAATATCAATCAATTTTTTATAATTGAAAATTTTTAAAATTACCTATACATTGTATATAATAAATAGCATTATATATAGGGGCCCTTTAGGACTTTATAAAATAGACTAGTTTATAAATTATAAAACATATTTCTACTAATTCATCAATCTATTACTACAATTGGCAATGAACTGGATTTAATGATAAACATTAATTGATCCCCCATCTTCCAGAACTTCAAAATAAAACTGTCTGAAAATTTGCCAGCAACCATTATCCTCTGTTTCTTGACACACATTAATTTTCTCACCAACTCTGCCTTGTCTCCTTCAGGACCTACCCAACATTGGGCATGATTTCCTGTGTACAACTTTTGAAGATAAACCTATTTCTCATCAATTACCCACAGATGCTGCCAAGCATTTTGTCTCTGAATAGTTTCCAGTAACTCTGTGCATCTGGTAACCCTATTTGCCTTATGGTTTTCAGTCAAGGAATAGGGTACCCACTGACACATGACACTCCTTAAACCCAATTCTTCAGTAATCATATTGTGCACTGCAGTTTTTGATAGTCCAAGTTGGTCAGCAATATATCTGGTTGAAGCATGACTATCTTCTTCAATTATGTCCCTTATTAAAAAGCATTTTCCTCATTCTACACCTCATGAGGTCTGCCAAAATTCATTTTTGTGCCTGGTTCCACAGAATTTCTCCCTTGTTTGTACTCCGCGACAAGCTGCTGAATTCTCCATAGTTTGACACAATCATCTCCCAATACATTATGCAGTAATTTATGTGTTTCAATTGCAGTATAATTGTTCAAAGCCAACATTTTTACAAAGAAGTTAATATTTTCAGTAGTCATGTTGTCTTGGAGTTGTAAAATAATAATAGTTGTAAAAAATAATCAATACAATTTACCTATTCAAATTTGAATTCATAGATTTCATAGATTCAAAGATATCATAGAGAGTTGATTATATAAAGACATAGAAGAGTTATGAACTATAGATTTAATAATGATGGAAAAAACTCAATAATATACAGGACACCCTATAGATCTGATCACTATAATTGCATTCCCTGATAAATATTATTATACTTGTCAGATAGATTGCATTTTATAATGTAATTCATCTGATGGATTACATTTTTTAAATAATGATTTGCATTCCTTTAAGCAGCCTTAATATGAATATACTTATTAGTCAATCAAATTCTATAAGTTTATATGTACCTATTAACAACAATGGGTAAAAAATGGGCTATAGGTAAAAAAATAACCAGTCCCAAAAACATCCCTGGGACAGGATGGAATGCATGGTAAGTATTAAACATCCCAAAAATAGGTATAAAACATACAAACATGTCCTAAGGAAATTTAATATAAATAAGTAGTAAATGTCAATGTGGGTATTATAAACATCCCTGTGGCCAAAATATAAAAAATTAACAAAACTAATCTAAACATTTCAAACTAAAAAAACTAATTCAAGATAAAAAATAATTTAAAACAAATTGATGCATAGTCTGGATCAACCTTTTCCCCCACTCCTACCTACACCATTGAGTCAGGATCTATGACATTCTGATCAGATGTGGAACAGGGTCCAGTGATAATTCCTTTTCTGCAAAATGGTACAGACTGGTCTTGTGCAGTGGGACTCACAGAGCAGTTTGCAGGGGCAACTTCCACCATATCTTGAACTGTATGTATATGGTATATGCCAGGCATGCCAACTGTCCGATTTTGGCAGGACAGTCCCACTTTGAGGGTCTGTCCCACCAGTAGGGGAAAATGTCCCACTTTTTAAAAATTGTACATGGAACAAAATAATTTCTCATTTTTTTTTAAATGGGTGAAATGGCGACAATAAATCTGTGAGAAACTATCAAGAAATGATCATAATTTATTTACAAAACTGTAATGTATAATACCTTGTATACATTTATAAATAAAGCATTTGAAATTGTAAGTCTTTTATTTTTATTTTTTATTTTTCATTGTTTAATTCTATTTTGCTTTATTTTGTTAGGTGTTTTGTTAAAATGGTTCTTGTAATTAAAATAAATAGTATCTTTTTGCATATTTCATTAGACCAGAGATTATTATTTTATTTGTTTTAAACTCATACCTATTTAAATCAAGCCGAATGAATTTAATTGTAAATAAATGGAAGCCTGTTTATAAAATTATTGTAACCAATTTTTAAAACACAGGTATTAAATGACCAAACACATCCTAGGGACATTTATTATAAATAAGTAGTAAACATTCACTGGATGTGGGTAATAAACATTGCCCACCAAAAAAATAAAAAAATTAGCAAAACTAATTTAAATATCAAAGTAAAAAACAATTATTAATTATAAACAAATTTATGCACAGTCTGGATCAACCCTCTTCCTCCACCCCCACCACAGAGGAAACAGACACCCAAGTAAAAAAATGCCATTCAAGTATTAAATAATGCTGAGGGGTGTAGGGTGTTTGTTAAAGCATACTTTTGTGCATTATGGGTGGTATAGGCATGTTTAGGTGCACATTGTTTACATTATAAATGCTTTGAAAAAATGGAATCACAGCTCATCAATGCATACATGGGGCTTTTTATTAGGCAAGACATATATATAATAATCAATATTTCATGTTTTGTTTTAATTAGTTATTTGAAACTATATATATGTTGAATTCAGAAAAAAGCCTTTTATGTGAGGCAGTGTTTATAGCTAGTGGTTCCATTACATAACACAGTTGGGGTAGGGGGAGGGAAGGGTCTCTTGAAACATTATTATGGCACATTGTTATATGGGGATGGTACATAAGTTTAAATTGATCCAAAATAGTATTATGTAATATGTAAACAGCCCTTTGTAAGTTATGATGATATACCATTCATAAAATAAATGCCAATATAATTATTATTACTTATAAAAATTAATTGGACACAGCTAGCAATCAGCCTATAAATAGCCTACAGGCTATTGTGTGGACATGAATTAATAGAACTGAGTGTTTCTTTCCTTCTATGCTTTTGTTATAACATATGAAATATCATACAAAAAGGAGATTAAATTCTTTAACTAATTATAATGATAAAAGACAAGCCCATAATCACAGTAACTCTTTCAGTTTCAAGGAAACCTTGTGAACATATATATATATATATACACTTATATCCTAAGATCTTAAATGATATTACTTGATTGATATTTTGTCTAATATTTTACAAAATGTAACATAGTATTCTGCTAATATGGTTAAAAACACAAAAGTGGCCCAATTTATGGTACCAACATTATTCATCTACAAAGTTTAAGCCAGAATTTAATTTGAAATTGATGATGATGCATGATAATAATCAATTGATATAGTGTAACTGTAGCAATCTATTATTATCATTAATTGTATAATACATAATTTAAATAAAAAAGAATGAAAATTGAATCTGCAACTATGTATACATAGATTAAGTTTGCATATGCTTTTAACAACTTTAAAAAATGATTTTCTGCTTTGAAAAATTACTTTATAATTTTCATAACAATTTTCTAAACTTGAGAAATTGTGAGATGCATGAGCAATTTTTAAAACATTTTTAATGCTTTGATGTGTGTTGTAAGTTAAGCAAGTATTTTTTACTCAGGTGTTTCTGTTTCCTCTGTGAACTGCTCTGTGAGTCCTGCTGCAATAATTTTAGTGTAGGTGAGGGTAGAGGAAGTGGGTTGATCCAGACTATGCATCAATTTGTTTATTATTATTTATTGTTTTGAATTATTTTTTACCTTGATATTTAAATTAGTTTTGTTATTTTGTTATTTTTTGGGGGGTGAAGTTTATTACCCATATCAAGTGGATGTTTACTACTTATTTATAATAAATGTCCCTAGTATGTGTTTGGTCATTTAATACATATTTTTAGGATGTTTAATATTTACCACTCATATTTTGGGATGGGACAGGATGTTTATTACCTATAGCCAAAAAATGGTCTGGTCTGCCCCAAAACGGCCAGTGCATATGAGTAATAAATGGATAATTAAAATGGTCCTGTCTTCCTTACATGCAATGGGTAATAAACGGCCAACCATATGGGTAATAAACAACATGATCATGGGTAGGTAATAAATGTTTCACTTGTAAGGGCATTAAATGGCCTATGCATATGTGTAATAAACAGATCAGATAAAAATGTATTAAACTATATTAAACCTTGAATATATATTGTTAAAATGAAAGTGACATGTTTTTAAAAAAGATTCTTTATATAATTGTTTAAGTACATCTTCATATTACTTTCAATATTCCAAGTTGTCATGGTAACCAATCACCTACTTTTAAAATGGTGGCAAATTCAAATTTTCGAATTGTCCTCTTCATGCCATCATAAGGTAAAATGTTTTTTTTGCCTTAGCAATGCATTAATCGATAATTTTTTGCAGAAAGTTGTGTATTAAAGTTATACACCATGTCTGAAAAGTTAGGGGTCATTGGTTGCTTAGTTATCAAATGGGGCCATTTAAAAAAAATTAAAAGGCCATTTTTTACCCTGTCAGCTAGTTGTCAGTTCAAAAATATGACCAGAAGAGGACCTCCATTTAAAAATCTGATGGCACCTGCCCCCAAGGAAACTTCATAGCACACATTGTCCTAAAATATGGGACTGCAGTTTAAAGTTTAGAATATTCCTATTTTTTGCACAAAAAACGTGTCCAAAAAAGTTGTCATGTCAAGAGTGTGTCATTTCAGTTAAAGTGTATATATAGTTATGAATATGAAATGACTGACATAATAAATAAGTATCTTAACAAGCTACAATTTCATCATGATGAATAATTTAAAATGCTTTTATTTAACAGTGAAAAAATCATGCCCAAATTATGCCTTGTCCATAACAGGTTTTCAATTGTCTTTAAATTATGTGTGCATTCCATTTTGGTTAGAACATAACACTTTATCATTGTGTGCATCATTTCAATATCTTTAAAATTATATTTGTTTAGATATATATATACACAGCAACCATTTCTGTGCAAATGCCACATCCATAACAGTGGAATTTTTCTATAAATGAGTAAAGTTATATCTGCCAGATGAATTGCATTCTTTGTTCAACAAGTACATTATTTTTGTGGAGTGTAATTCATTGCCAACATAATTAATATTTAAAATTATCTTGATAAAGTGTGTCATAACTTTAGACTCATATATTCTTCAATCAGTCATGCATTCTTACATACCTTGAATACTATTAATTTCTGAAGTACTCCTTGAAATTCCTTATTTTTTAATAAAAATTGTGAATTTCCTTATAATTTTATTTTTATGTGGACTACAAGTCTATATTTAAAGCATATGGATAATAAAAGAAAGAAAATAAAAAACTATATTTTTTTTGATAAAAAATTACTTTAAAAATAATTTTTATAAAAATTTTCTCAATTATTTTTTAAAAGGGTCAGTATATACAATGTTTGAATGACTGAGAAGTAATTCGCTCCTCAATTAAAGTTTGTGCAGAATCTATCTCGTTTGGCACCAAATTCTAATTGGAGAAAATGAATTATTTTTGTGCCAAAAGTTTTCTTCTGTCTTTATGATTGTCATGTGGTGGGATATCTGCTGCCAAGTGTGCTATGGTGAAACAGCAATTTTTCTATTTTAGTCAAGTGTCCCTTTTTGAACAGAAAATAATCGACTTCAAGCAACATAAAGACCATTTGGATATCTTTTATGTCAGATTAATCGGATCACTTATTCTGGATTTCTCAGCCATTTTTATCTCAGGATCTAGACACCCACAGACTTTTGCTTTACACCATTAGAAAGCTCATATACCAAACACGATTTTTTCAGATATTAGTTATTATAAAAATGTAACAATTTATATAATATTAGTTTAGTCATTATATAAAATAATAATACATTACAGTTTGTTACACACATACATATGCATTCTGATTCTCAGTTGTATTCATGGGTGTGAATCTGCTGCTATTTAGCAGAATTTCGCTTTTTTAATAAAAAATGTGATCATTTTTCAGATTTGTCTAAATCTGCAATAAAAATATTGGGGGGGGGGAGTCTAAGAGGGCCCCTATCATAATTAAAATAGATTGTTTATGTACATCGAAGAGGGCCCCTATCATAATTAAAATAGATTGTTTATGTACATCAAAGAAGGCCCCTATCATAATTAAAATAGATTGTTTATGTACATCGAAGAGGGCCCCTATCATAATTAAAATAGATTGTTAATGTACATCAAGGAGGGCCCCCATCAAAATTAATATGTATGATGTAGCTACAAGTATATTACTAATCCTAAAGTATTTACACATGCCCACTTATCATACTGATGTCTTTACGAAAATAAATGATATAGTCTTCAAATAATTAGTTCTACTGAATAATTAGATCACAACCAATTCTACGGTATATATTGAAAATCATATTCAGAACATAAAAATTGACATTAATTCTGTTTTAATTGAATAGTCAAATATGTCTGGTCTACCATATTTTGAAAATTTTTAAAAATCGTAAAGGTAAATAATATTAAACCATTATTAATTACCAATCATTTCATACCAAAATCAACAGAGACATTTTGCAAAAAATAATTATTGTTAAAACGTGTATATATACTTCAAATTTGAGCATTTTCTACATAAAATCTCGTTAAGTTTATATAATAATTGATTATATTTTCGTTTTATAAAGAAATTAAAAATGGTTAACATTGAACGGTCCAAGCTTAATCAGGCAATGTACCAGAAGCTGAAGAAGTACATCATGAATAAAAGAAAACAAGAACTAGAAGGTGGGTCTACTATATTTTATACTATTAACAATCACTCAATAACGGAACTGAAAAATATTAGTTTTGATACTAAATTTTCTATGGTTTCCCTTCACTGTGTTTTTATTTAATTCTTGCTACTTATTTATATTATGTGTATAAATTAATGTAAAAATAGTGCATAAGATTAATTTAAGAAACCTTTTCTGCTAAATTCGTTACGTGTTAAATCAAGTGTATAATTAGATTAAATTATAAAAGTTCCTACACATCTTTTTTTAAATATTCAATTAATTGCGTTTTCAGAGAAGAAGCAAGATGCCTATTACAAGAAGTTGAAGAAAGAAAAGGAGGAACGAAAACGACAAGCAGAATTGGACAGTGAAACTCTGGAGAAGATAAAGCAAGAGGTCCTTTTACTTTGCAATATAGTTGACATAATATAATAAAACAAAAGATGTATTTATATTGTTGCTATATGGATATTATTTGGAGTTTTCTTCCGGTTTCATATTAGATTGCTCGTGAAAACAACAAATTATCAGAACTCCGGGTTCGTAAACGAGATCTATTCCAACGGTTCAAACACTTAGCTCACCAAGAGTCGCAGCAAAAAGAAAAACAAAAAAAGTAAAGTTGTACTGTTATCCTGCCCGCAACCTTTCCATTTATCTAAATTTACATTTTGGCATCTTTGACATGCAGTGAACAGGCCGCCCTCTTGGCCACCATGCATGGCACACAGTTTGGCAGCCACGCTCCCCCACCTAGCATGGCCGCTCTGCAGCAGCATCATGGAATGTACACGGTCCATCCCTCGGCCCTCCAAGCTGTGGCTAACTCGGGGGACTCGGTTGCTGCAGCCCTGGTGGGGGGTGCAGGTGGGGGACAAGGGGTGCCCCCACCACGTCAAGTGCAACCTGTTTACACAGGCCCGGTGCAGACTTCTCAGAAGACACAATATTCACAAGCAAATGCTCACGCGCAGGTAATTAGAGTGTAATATGTATTTATATGTGCTTCAAATTGGATCTTCAAGATGATCTTCACATGAAATATAGATAGAAAGTCGGGAATTGTCTATTAAGGGAATAATTATGCTTCTCTAGATAAAAGAAGGTTTGTTTTAATATAATTATTATAACAAATAAATTAAACTGCTCTTTTTGAAGTAATTCAGAAAATACAAAATCATTAATTTTTAAAACATCTCTAAACTATAAGAGTCGATCATCAAAATAACGAAAATTAATCACTTGACATCACCACACAGAAACTGATAATGGTTCCCGGATCAATACCTGTGTCCGTGAGTGGTGGCAGCAAACTAACAGCATCTCCATCGAATCAAAGCCCAGCATCTACCAATGTTCAGTCGGTGTCAGTTACACAATCTTTGCCGGTAGTTGCAGCTGCTTATCACCCCTATAACAAGGCATCGAATCAGCAGTCAGGCTACACAAACAAACTGCCCGTATCATATCCTCAGGTAGTCCAGCCCTTATTTCAGCCCTCGTCTAAACCACTCAAACTATTCGTAACCCCGACCCTCTCAATAGTCCCTTTACATCGATCGGAACGTGGGGGTGTCGGCAGCCGCTGCTATTGCCGGTAGTGGAGGCCCCCCTGCTAACTACACCGAGGTAGACGCGGCCACTTTAGCTGCAGCCGAAGCTGCCATGACCAAGTTTAAGTTCATGCCACCTTACAACCATGCTGCACTGCAGAACTACGCCAGACATGCTGCCACTGTTGCTCAGCAACAACAACCACAAGGTATAATTGCTCATCCTTTTCTTGATTGCATTAGGGATGCTTTAGGTTAATGCCCCCCCCCCCTGCATTAGTGATGCTCTAGGTTAATGCCCCCCCTGCATTAGTGATGCTCTAGGTTAATGCCCCCCCCCTGCATTAGTGATGCTCTAGGTTAATGCCCCCCCCCCCTGCATTAGTAATTCTCTAGGTTAATGCCCCC
>JAUZNC010012696.1:0-18282 GCA_034780395.1 Vannuccia rotundouncinata | reverse complement strand
ACAGGTGTCGTTAGCTCTCTTCTGATTCCAATCAGGTGTCGTTAGCTCTCTTCTGATCCTAAACAACTGTCGTTAGCGTATTTATTCAATTCTTTAAAATAAATCTTTTTTGATATTAGAGCCTTTATTTATAATCCGATTTTGATTTAATAAATTTGATATGATAGATAATATGATTATACTTTTTTTACAAATACTTATTGATATAAAAAATATTTACATTTGAGTTAAACAATAATTTTGGCGAAATTTTGTTTTATTATTGATTAAAATATTATGTTTTGCAATGTTACGATTTGTGTTGAATTTGAATATAATAATATTTGCTTACAATAACTTAGTTCAAATAGAAAAATAGATTTTATTAATATAGCAATTTGTTTGGGTGTATGTATCATTAATTATCGAAATAAATGTACAAATCTCAATGCATAAAGAATGTTCACATGGAAACTTTAAAAAAAATAAAACTGAATTCATTTCTTTAATGTTTTCTCTCTTTATATAATAAATGCAACTATTATTTTCCAAAATTTATAAGATCCATTTACATTTTCCTATAATGTTATTTCTTATGATGTTATATACACTTACTCAAAAAAGTAGAACATTTGCTAGACTAGAATCTGCTTTGATCAAAACAAAATATGAAAACAAAAGAGGTTGCGTGTCTTTTTAATATTACAGAAAACAATTTTATTCAAAATAAAATGTCCCATATACACAAATAATAAGTGTATGTAAATATTTTAATGACGCTATGAATGATATTTCAATACAGTGATCTGTCTATCAATACAATGCATATTAAAGTTAATATCTAATATTTGGGCTCCACAATAAAATTACAATTAAACTGGAATCACATAAAAATAAAAACACATCTGTTTCGCTAAAACTACAATAAATATAATTATTACAAAACGTACACAAAATAAATTATTTAATTAAAACACTTTTTATAGAAAAAAATATAATTTAAATTATTCTTAAATTTATTAATCGTTACTATAAAAAAAAAATTCTAGTGAGGTATTATAAATCTATAGAGAAAGCCTTTATAAAAAATATTTCTTTTGCACAGTATTTTTAACGAGTTACCAAATATATAATTTCATAAGTTATTATGAACACCTTTCTTCCAAGTAAAATAAATAACATTGAGTAATAATAAAAATAAGTAACTTATCGTGGATCTCAAATTAACAATTATTAGTACCATTTCACAGACAATGTTGAACGATTTAAAACTCTGACCCAAAACACTTCGATAGTAAGTACGATCAATCCAGATCCATAAAATATTAATGTGACGAGAATAGCTCCCCATATAGTGTCTACGGTAATAGATTCTGTGAAAACCGAACTTCCAGATGAATTGTTTAGTTTGCAGTCGAAGGAGCCTTCTGCCGTTAGTCCATAGTAATATTTAGAGAAAAGTTGCTGAATGAATCCGGATTCTATCAACTTTTTGATGCTAAAAGAGTGAAATAAAAATGTATTAACTTTTTACACAAATACACACTTACGCAATATGTTTCAAATGAATTTAGTTGTATTTTGGTACAATTTATCCCATTCACGTCTTTAAATATGTTACAAAGCTACTTTTTACCATTCACTTCAACAATAGTGCAGTTTACAATAGTTTGCAAATAGTGTGTTTATAGAACCCAATTTTGAATTGTATTTGTAATCATACGACGCAGATTACCACAGTTTTGGGCAAGATCGGATCACATTAAAGCGTGTGCAACCCGTTATGGTTGATTTAAACAGGAGGAATGTACATATTGGAATAGAAATGGTGAAAGATGCGTCGACCAAAGACACAAACGATAGTTGATGTGATTCCTCTAATTGCAGCCTAACCAACTAAAGACGGTACCTAATCAACCTACCAATCTATATGAACAGGGGGTATTATGTTTTAAGTAAATCAAAGTATGGTGTATGATATTATTGTACAATTCTTGGATATGTTTTTCGTTCAAAACAGTTGGGCCATTTCCTGTTAACAATATAAATATTTAATATTTGTATTAATTAATAATAGATCACTTAAGGGTACACCTATAATAAGTTATACACCTTTCATATTTTGTGCTATGAAAAATTTTCGGGTTGTAAGAAGGTTAATCAAATCGTTAAATAAGCTGATCCACCATAATTTTGTTGAAATCACCCCAAAAGTAGCAATTTAATATTAAAAATGCTTCTTTGCCAAATTTTATATATTTAAATTCACCCTCTATAAAATAAATCATTTTCATTTTATTTTATTTTATTTCATTTTATACAATTGTACCGCCATTTCACATTAACAGTCACATACATACTCGTATAATATTTCATTTAGGTCTTTTAATACGAGCATTATTATCAATTAAAATGTATTTAAAAATAAAATTTGAATATATGTAAAAGCTGTATTTGATATATATATATAAAAAAAATACTAGGCCCTTATATTATGATAAATTTGCATAAAAATGCATAATATAGCAGCCCATTTTTAAATACGTTGAATATATTTATCTCACAGATACAAATGTTTTATATAGTTATACAAACTGCGCAAGACCAATTAGAATTGAATAAATTTCTGGATAGTCCTTCCACATGCATTAACTTGTTGACTTGGTATTAGATGAACGTGTTATTTTCGTGTGTGTTATGGATTATGAATTATGGATTTATGAATTCATAAATATAGAATTCGAAGGGGCCTGTAGAGAACTGAGGAAGAAATATTCGTTCAAGAAGTACGTAATATTATTTTATGTCTAATTTAGAATAATATTAAGTCTAAAGATGAATAAAAGAAGTTAAACAGATGTCACTTTAAAAAATGTTTGTCGATTTCTGCCTGACTATATTGTGAATTAATATTCATATATATATATATGAACTATATAAATTAATTTATGGTCGATTTATTTTACCCGTACATGTCTAATTAATCTGTATTATATATACTAAAATTTGTTACTGTCGATTTCGACAATAATACGTATTTTAAAATTAATTCTTATTTTCATAATCGACAGAAAATTCGATAAAAAAAGGTTTTAGCCATTGACTTATATATTATTTATCTAGACCGGAAAACTGATCAAAAAACGTCCAGAACGCATTTCAATTATATACGATATTAGTTTCGTTTTAAAGAGGGTTTTCAATCAATATTAACCGATTAATTTATAAATTTCATTTATTTCACAGTTAATGTTGAACTTCCGCCCATCAATTTGGCATTGATTATCGATATAGATATATTCCTCCGCGGATGTTTATTACTATTGAATATTTGTCAGTTTGCCGGTCTAAATAATTAATATATAAGTCATCGGTTTTAACCGTTATTTGTAAAAACAGAATTAGGCAAAAACTCCAAACTAGCCAACATATAATTTAATATCTACATGGTCTTAAGCATCTTTGAACCTAATTTCATAGAGATCTAAAGTAAACAACAATAGATATAAATCATTAAATATCGATTTTTAACAACCTTTTCAGAAAATAAACTCCAAACTAGTCTAATTTTTTAAATCTATCTCAAAATAAATCTCATTTATTTAGCTTAAGACCACGTGGATTAATGTGTTGACCATTTCTGAGTTTTTGATTAAATTCTGTTTTTACAAATAACCTCTAGTAGATATAAATGAGGTTACGAAAATTTTATAAATGTCTATTTAAAAAGAAATTACTTTCTAATTTATAAAGTTGTAATTAAAATATTTATTTCTATGTGATTGAGACCATAATTATAAATTAAATGGTGATCAATTTATTCTTCAAATGAATAATATTTTGATGTGAGATAATTATTAGTATTAAATTATTTTCTTTGAAAATCCTGAACATGTGTAAATAACATTTTTGACAAATACAAACTAAGGATTAAACTATTTTTTCCCTTCTCTTTTTCTCTATTTTTGTTAAATTAAAACAAATTAATATATAATTGATAGTCATTTAAAATTAAGTTTCAAAATATTTTAATAAAAGGAATAAAAATTGTATTCTTGCAGTTTCACCCGATTATATTATTTTACCGATTATTTGCTATAAATTAAAATGTCATCTCAATTTATAACTATAAAGCAAATAATGTTTTATTTCCTTCCAACAAATTTATAACAGATACCTACTAATGTGTTTGTTTTAATGTAGACATTATTTTTCTACTTATTTGTAGAAAAATAGAATGGAAAAATTCTACAATCCTCTCGATATTCTGATTATGAAGAAAAACTTCAAGAAAGAAAAGCAAATATATACAAGATATTCAACATGAAAATCATTTTCCTAACTGTGACATATATTATTGTTACCAAAGAAGTTTAACCTTTGTAACGACTTTTTATTTAAGACAAAATTAATTACATAACATAACATTACATTTTTATATAATATTTTATACTTAGGTACTACTTATTAATTAACTGCTTCTAAATTATCTACAACTAAATACAAATTCATTAAAAGTAAAACTTCAATTTTAATTATCGTGCTTCCGTAATTTGACAAATATAAAATTGATGTAGTTTATTATTAATACATTTTATTATATATTTATAACTTCCCATTTATTTATTATTGTTATATTGTACATCTTAATTAAAGATTTAACTAAAGTCTCTCTATTTTTATACTATTTTTAGTTATGTACAATAATCTAATGTATTACATTACACAAATTATATTTTATAATTATTGTTTAGGATATTATATAATATTAGTCATTATTATATAATAGTTAATGGAGTAAATTATAATTTATATATCTACATTATACTCTACTATAATTCATTATTCATGACATATAATTTTCTATATGCTATGATATTTTTTATTGCAATGTATTTAGGTAGCTGGTATAATCTAATTTTAGATTTTAGATTTTATATCAATAAGTTAATTAGAACGTAGTAATAACTTTAATTAGATTTTAATTATAACAAGTTAATTAGAATTTATTTAGAATTTAATTAGAAGGCACTCGTATTAAATTTAATTGAGTTAATTAAAAGTTAATGTGGAATTAGAACACTTTTGATATTATCTAGCATTATGTTGCCAGTAGTGTATCAATTCTTTTGTGGAATGAGCTAACACACTTTTTGCCTTTTTAGATTTAAAAATAATATCACAGTTTTATGCTGCATTCATTATTAATACCTTTATAGGTAAACCTCGAATTTGAAGTATATTGATGGTATAGTTTTCAATGAGTACGTTGGTAATGTTAAAAAATGCTTTAATATGATTGTTTCAGATCAATAGCAAAATATATTTACAATTTCATTTTATTTTATTCAAATTCAGCACATTTCTGATGTATATTGAAAAAATTATCAAAATCGGTTGAAGTTTAGGGGTAGTTATTGGCTCTGAAGAAGAAGAAATTCGAAAAATGGTATTTTTGACAGTCTATAACTAAAGATCTATAAAAGATATCAACGTGACATTTGGAATACTGATAGAGCGGCGATGGCGTTATCCAAGGCATATAAAATAATGTCGACACCTCTTACAGTTTTTGTATGATGACTATGTCAAAAATGACTAGTTTGTGCTTATCTTATAATACCTACAGTTCGTAGGTTGCCTTCAAGTTCTTAAACATTTAGCTATATATTGATATATTATATCAATTAAATTACAATAATTAAATAGTAAAAACATTACTAATATTGTCTATTGATTGTTAACTTTAATTTATTAAACAATTTGCTTATAATGTTTGTAATATGTCATACAGATATAAATCTATTTTCCTAACTATTATTTATATCAATTTATGTTATATTTAACTTAATATCTCAAATCTACTTAATTTTATAATATCACTGAATTTTTGTGTAATTTAAGGTTTATTTTTATGTTGATTACCGTTTATCGTTTCAAACTTTCGAGATTCTAAGTACTACGAACATGAATAATAAATGTTTAAAATTTTATCAAAATCTATCCATTCTTTCGAGTGCTTATTGAGTATTAAGAAAAGGAATTGGAAGAATTCTTCCAAAACACTAGCATTGAAAAACTGTAACTTAATTTATAATTCGTAGACGGAATAACTTGACATTTTAACACAATATTTGGTGTATATGGGAATTTATACATTGCAAATTTCGTTAATATTATTGCTTAAATATTGCAAAAACAAAACCATTTTCATGTATTCTATATAGTCAAGGAGCATAAAGACTTGCTTAGTTGTCATGAGAGCTAATTGCCTATTACCATTATGGCCAAGATTGGGAAGTATATATTTGTATTAAAACTAACTTTATTTAAATATTATTAAATATTATATATTTTAATATATTAAATACTTTATTTATCTTAAAACCGTAAAAATGCTATATTGGACAATATGGATAGGAATTTGTTCGTGTTTATCAATTTTATAAGAAAAAACGTATACTTTTAAAAAGTTTACTTTTGTAAGAAAATTTATTTAAAAAAACATTATTAATAAATTTAAAAGAAGTATATATACTTTAAAAACATTTTTAAATAATTATAAGTATAGACGGGCCGCCACAATTTAACATTTCACAAATGAAATGTCTATGATTTGGTGTCAAATTGATTAGATTGGTTAAGTGAGATGTCTGGTGAAGTTGTTATTGTTATTGCTCCGAATACATTGACTTTTCAGAGCCACAATGCACCGTATTTTTGTACTTTCGCCTCACTATACTACTGAATGTGGCATAGTCAGTTTTCCTCTGGACACCACAGTGGGTGGCACACATGTCCAGACTTTGGAACCTCTTAACTCGGTGCTTGGGCTCAAGATCTGCTCGCACGGGATATCTGGTGGGCCGGCGGTAGGTTGTGTAATCCCCCTTTCTTGTGAGCACTTTCGGAACCCCGTTCACCAAATAGCCTAATTGAGTATCACTCCTGGGATCCGAAACCCACCGTCTTACTCATTGAGATGTTTGGTGAAGTGAGATGGTTGATGAAGTGGAATTTAGCCAATAAATATCCAGAAAATCTTTGTTCTACACTTTACCAAAAAAATCATAAATTTACATGATTTAAGTTAAGTCATTCGAATGTGCCCCATTCCTATTAACTGACATGTTTCAATTTATTCTTGTGATGTGCAGTGGTAGACCCAGTCTTTACACCAGTGTTCCCAAATGTTGTCGTCTTCACCCATGAAAGTTCCAAGCTTACTTTCTGCACGAATGGATTAGCTACATTATTTGGAAATACGCCAGGACTTTCTTTGTTCGCCAAACAACTGCGTACCCTTCATTATCAGTTCCGTTCTCGGCAGATCCATCCGTGTAGATACATTCTCTTCCTTCAACTCTTATCCTGGTGGTTTCTTTCGTACTTTCTTCAATCTCCTTCTCATGATTCTTACAATTATTCATGTGCTGGTCATGCATTCGTTTTCTGCTCTGATGGTTTCTTTCCAGTTCTGCCATTTAAGGTCATTACTGAATAAGCAACATTCTGTCTTGTCTGGATCTAGCATAATCTTAAATTGTTGAGTCCTTTGCTGATTGCTTTGCTAAGTTTTTCTCGTATAACTGTGACATGATTACTTTTGACCCAGCAAACCATGTCATCTGCGAAACCCCGTCCTCTCATTCTTCTGAGAGATCGTTGATGTAAAAAAAAAGAGAAAAGAATAGGTGTGGTAACAGCTCCTTGTGGTAACCCTTCTTTCAGATTCTTGTAGTTGCAGCTGGTACCATTCAATCTAACTCTGGCCTTTCTATACTCAAGGAAACTCTTCGTCCATTTCACTGTTGTCTTAGGAGCTTTCAGAATCATCATCCTACTAATCAACTGTTTCCTTCACACCCTGTCGTACGCCTTAGAGCAGTCCCTAGTTGCATGTAATACCTTCTCTTTGTTTTCAAAACAATGTGGTATACCTTGGCTGAGTCTAATAAGCTAGTCTTCCGTAATTTTCCCTGGTTGGAATCCGGATTGTCACTTATTGACGATTTTGGATTCTTTCAGCCAGTGTCTGATTCTATGTGCTACCATTCGCTCCATGACTTGGTGTAAGACTGATGGGTCTGTAAGATTCCCTAACTGTTGGGTTCTTGCATTCTTTGAGTATATTGGGATGATCTCTGCTTTCTTCCATCTAGTTGGTGTTTGATAAATCTAGGTTCTATACCGTCTGGTCCTCTACTTTTAGTTTCGTCAGTATCATATAGTACTACTTCTAATTCACTGCTGGAAAACTTTTTCTCATATTCTACTTTTTCTTTGTATTTCTGGACATCTTTCTTTCTTCTTTATTGAGATATACTTTTGCTACATTGGTATATTGTTGTATAAAACTCTCACTTTACCCTTTGGTAAACATAGTAAAAAGTCAACTTATCAATTATATCCACAACCTTAGTAATTTCTTGACGACAACCAGATTAGCTAACATTGAGAAAGAATCTATACAGACATTTACAAGACTCACCTTAACTTTTCCCAACCATCTATGCCTTACGCAAGGTTTATAACTATTTAAAACATTTGTATCTGTAGGATAAATATATATTCCAAGTATTTAAAAATGGGCTGTTAAATATGTATTTTTTACCCATAGTTACCCAAATATCTAAATTTTATTTCATGCTACCTAAATGGAATATTAACCGAGTAATTATGAGACTATTAATGAATTAGGGCTGTACAATTGTATAAAATGAAATGAAAAATATTTATTGTATAGATGGTAAATTTAAATATTCTATAAAATTTGAAAAAAAGCATTTTGGATATTATATGGCGACTTTTGGAGTGCTTGCTGTGAGCCATTTTATGATTTTAGAAAGTTGGAATACAACTTACTTTATTGAAATTATGCAAACCTAAGAATAATGTTCATTTGTTAAGCAAGATTTCTAACTCAGCTGATTTGTACATGTATGATATTATGAAATATTTTCGAATTTATTGGGAGATAATGGACAGATGATGTGGTTGAACATTGCAGAAAATTGATTTGTGAAGATTGTGCAAATGTCCGAGTATCTTTGTATAAAAAGTGTGAAACAATTATTATTATTTTAATAAGATGTGAGATTTTTAATTAGATTTTTGTATTTAAAAAACTAATATTTTTGTATTGACCTATTAATAGAAGCAAATGATGACATTTTTAGTGTTTTAATAAAGTTTAAATTAAATCATTATTAAAATAAACAAATAAGCATATATTATAATATTTTATCATTCACAAATAAATGAATTTCTATTAACGAAAACAATCGTCGTTATAAATATCCAAAACATACTGAACTGTCAACACGTTTCAAAAACTAAAAAAGGTTCATTGTCTAAAATTGTCCATCATGATTTCATAAAAATAACAAGCTAACACAAAAGCTATTTGATAATATAAAAGCTTATATTGAACACATTTTCTGTCAATTTAATCTGTAATCCATAATATATGCAATGGTTTCAGATTTAATATTATGACAACTTTATGAAAAAATATAGATTTCAAATTTGGCTTACTAATGAATACTATCTAACAATACATTTATAAGTATAATAAACAAAAACGAAGATATAATTATAATTTAATTTAATTAATTATTTTCTTCTAATTCAAACCATATGAATAAGGCTTTATTAAAATTATTTACTATAATTGTTGATTTAAAATATGTTACAATTTTATATTCAACTAAACCAGTCTTAAATATAATTATCAAGTTCCTTTTTGTGAATCGTTTATCTAAACAATCATAAATTTGTGTCTATCTTAAACTGAGAATAGGTTTGTATATTTTTCGATTCTATAATAATCTCTAACTATTACCTTACTATTCACCTAACAACAGGCGTCTGACAATTTGCACCAGTTTCTGTATGTAATTCTTATTAAATACATTTGTGTAATACAATACTACAGAATCCATCTAATCTTACAAGAAATTGAATTTTTCAGCATGTACAGAATCTTTAGCCACGAAAAATCCCGCTGAAGTGGTCCACAATCGATCTGGAAGCATATAGGCGCGACTGCACCTGCTTCGAATGATGTATTGAGCCCAGCTGTGGTCGTGAAAACAGGCCACTTCATGATTATCTTTTGCAATTAACTTTATAATCAAAGAAATGCGTAAAATAAAATCATAAATGAAAATGCTTATTAATTTAATTTAAAAAGAAGGTAATAATATTCTGAGAAAATAGTTTGCTTGCTTCAACTATTATTAATTACTAAACTTTCGCTAAAAATAGGACTTTTCTTAAAAAATTTTGAGTTAGTTTTCGCTGTGTGGTAAACTTTTGTATAATCGAGTTGATCACTTCAACCGTTTGGTTAAAACATGTTTAAATAAAAAATTTAAAAGCAAAAATGGATTTTTTTATCAAATTAAACAGTCTAATTAATATTATTAAAACGATTATATAACATAGTCGATAATGACGTCTCATGGTTAGATAATAATATGATATACAGATAACAGATTTAGAGCAAAAAAATATAGTTTAGAAATAAATATAATTTTATGATTTAACTATTCTGACTAAAATTAATTATCGTAAATAATAATAATTAGTATTTTTTATAGCTAGTTTATTTGTCATTCCGTTTACCTTCAAACTTTTGTACTATGTTTGCGTCACCATTACTTGTTTATTTATGTTGTTTGCTTTCACTTTCGGAATTCTTGTTTATAACGAATGTATTTAGCTTCTCTAAATGATTGCCTATATACAGAGACCTCACGGCTCTGTCAAATTAAGAGTATTTTTTTAATCTGACGACTGCGTAAGACATAAATGTGAGAATACAATTCTCAAATACAAAAAACATTTCTTCGCGGATAAGGCGATATAACGATTTAACTTTTTACAATAAAAATAATAAAGTATATTATAAATCATAAACACACTTTATACGGCAAAATTTATTTAATATATAAAATGTATTTAATCCTGCCGACCTCAAAGAGTTATGCCTATTTCGTTAATAGATTGTTTAATGAAAAGCTCTATTTCAATGAATTAAAAAATTAACTTACTTCATCGTTCAAACAATCGTCAGAAAAATTCCCCATGTTTCGAATCGCAAAAATTCTTTGCAATTCAGGATCTTTTGAATGCTAAATAAAATCAAAGAAATGGAGTTAAAATATTTCATTGTTTATAAAATAATCACTTTTTGAAACGGCTAATTATATAGTGAATTTAAAAAAGGATTTTATGAATTGTGTTGCAATTGAGAAATAAATAATTATTTGAAAAACGTTTTATTTTATGAATGTTTACTATTTTCATAACGCACTCATAATTGCCTCAAACAAAAAATAAGAAACACAAAACAAATCATGAAATGAGTAAAATGACGAAAATAATGACAATTTAATAATTGTAATCACGGAATCTTACTCTTAAAAAATATTCAAATGTTGTCCCCGATTGTACAATAGCTCTCACGTTGGTTTGAAGTGATAACTCTTTCAGTGAATTAATCATGTTACCGTTTGCTGGAACTGTTAAGAACGAAGTTAAATCCGCTAAAATGAACAAAATATGAAAACTGTCCTTTTATGTAATATTAAAATTTAATAAAATGAGAGTTTTCCATCACTCACCAGTGTAGGTTGCAATTATGATTATTGTAAAGAACCACCAAGTAGCAACAACAGTACGCGCTGAAGTCGCGTAGGGGTAAAAATCCTGACCTTAAAATACAATTGCCGTACAGGTATGTAATTCGTTTCTTGATTTATAAAAATGTATTATTTATTATTAGATTGGATACAAACCATTTACATAAATAATAAATCAAAAATTCTTTATATAGGTTGGTGAAAGCATCAAAAACCTATATAATTGTACAATGATAAAAATATTAAGAATATCCTAAAAATAGTATGAAGGGTGCATATCCAAATCACCCCTCTCTCGACGCCACTCCACCCCGAAAGTAAAACTTCTCTGCACCCTGCGTAGAAGTTTTACTAGGCGGGGGTGGAGGGGGGAGGGGGTGATTTGGATAAGCACCTTCCATACTACTCCGTAAAATCTCTGTTTAATTACAACGTTACAATTATGTCAATTTGATTGAGTAAATAAAATTTTGTTAGTGAAACTGTTAAAACTTAAAAGTTATTTGTTGTAAAAAAAGTATATTTCATAATCATGTTAACAAAACATAGCACAGAATTAGGAGAAATATTTTAAATACATACATTACATAGAATGTTAATTTATTAATTAAATTGAAAATTTTAAATAATTTAGTCATCATCAATTTTATCATCTATTATTAAAAATAAAACTGTCCATTTGATTTTTAATTTTATACTTTTTATATTTTAAGTAATTATTGTTGTAAAAATAATTTGTTGTCCTTTACTCTTTTCTTAACTTTTAATTTTATCAGTTTTTGTCTTACTTGTTTTACTACTTTTAATCTATTGTCCATTTACATCTTCTTAAACTATAGATGTGTCCAATTACATCTTCTAAAACATTTAGAGTGTCCATTTACATCTTCTAAAACATTTATAAGTTTACCTTGTTGCAGCAAGGAGCCAACAGCACTCCAAATGTGCTCTTGAAATCTGATTTCTTCAAATATTTTAAAAGGCACATTTAGATTCCAAGCTGATAATGGATTCATTTTTGATAAAGAAAAAGACACAAATCCTGTGATGATAACAGATCCGATTATCATGATCCAAATGTAATTTTCAAAAGGTCTGAAAATGCAAAAAAAATATATAAAAAACTGATATTCATTCAATTTGTCAAATATAAATAATTAAACAATAATTTTCATTAAAATATATTTTGAATTATCAATAATTCGCTCTACTTAAACAAACTCCAGTTATCGAAACTGTTCTTCGGACCATTGAGTGTAACGACAGCTGACTCCTCGAAAAGAGGAACTAAGAAATCGATTACTTGTTCACGTCCGTAATTCATGGTAAATGTGCTTGCTCCAAGGATGCTAATCTGGTGATGAAATACAAGATGACAATAAACTAGTCAATATTTTTTTTAATTCGTAAAACATTAAATTACTCCTCGTTGCACCTCGCCAACACATCCGGTAAAGTGATTCTGACCCTCGATGGGACCTCCCCATTGTCCGTCGAGTGGAGTATGAACTTCGGGTCTAAATTATAAAAATCTTTCGTAAATTTATTTTTCATTTTTTTTTTATTTTAAATTTTTAAATGATGCTAGATATAAATTTAAGGATGTTTTTTATTTTGTCATAAGTAAGTTGTGTTGTATGATTTGTTTCTGATTTTATTGTATTTTTGGATTTGACATAACTAAAATTCAGTTTCTTGTACGAAGATAATATTAAAAATTTTTTAAAAAATGGAAGTTCAATGGGAACCACAAGTGTCACCTACTGAAAGTTCAATGCGATACTCAGTTCCTTCAGAATCTCCGAAATAAAACCTGAAACGTTGGATAGAGTCTTGTTGGTTCCTGGTGTTGAAAATGTCATTACTGGTGGGAACTAAAATTTAAAATATGTTAATAGAAACAGTTGCTGATATAAAGATTTGACCTACTTTATGATGTCCGGAAAAGACTAAAAAGGAACCAAGTAAAATATAACCCTTTGATAATTCATATTAAGTATTTCGCTCAATTATTTATTGTTTCTAAATTAGACCTTATATATGACAACAGAATTTTCTTATAGGTACTGAAAATATGAAACCATTACACTTTTTTATATTTATAATTAATATTTTAATGAAATTTATCATTTAACGGTTATATAAACTTAACTAATTTCAATCCTTAATTCTCTCTTTATATCACATAATTAAAAGTATAAAAACTGATATTATATAATCAGTGAGATTTGAATTGCTTTTCAACAAATAAATTGTTGTTTTTTTATTTTATTCGAAAAATAATTACATTTCGTTTTCATTTAGTTTACCCTACTATAAGCTACTTCTAATAAATATTTCTAATCAGTAATCCTCTTTTATTTTTATTAAACACTTAAATTTCAATTTTGTTACCAATATTCCACAGACTCGTATCGTCTTGTTATTAAATCCCGTGAACGTATTTGGTCGAAGTCTGTCTACAATGGTGTCTCCTGTGGAAGATGAGGGTAATTGCAATCCTTTCAGACGATCCCAGGTGGCCACTGGACTCCAGTTAGAAATAGTTCCTGACCGAGAGGAGCTGTTAGCAGTCGAGGTAGTTGATTCCACAGTTTTCAATGCAATCACTGATACCGTCGTTTCGTAGAATAACAGCTGTCGTTGCTAAAACAATGTGAGTTATGAACTTATTTAATATAATTTTAAATTTATATATGTACAATTAATATTGTAACACCAATTATATTGACGACTTATGATAACTGAATAAACAAATAAAAAATTGTTTTACTCTATTTTACGACAATTTTAAATGTTCTATTTCAACAATTATATTAGGAAATAAATTGTGCTTAATATATTGAGACCATTTTTTGTCTAAGGAAAAACGAAATATATTTGATACAATAATATTTAATATAAAACATCCATTGGTATAAATTAAAATTATATTATATTATACAATGCATTCATTTCTACACTAAACAACTAAATTAGAAATTACAGTAATTTTCTGTTTTTTCATAAACTGATATTTACTTGTTTGAGAAGACCCAACAAAAAACGTCCTTGTTTTAATTTATCGTTTCCATGACACCCGCTTAAACCAGAACTGCTCGTCACATTTTCCCAGTGAAACTTTACCACAGATAAAAGTGTTTCAAAAGCATTTTGCACGCTTATCTGAAATGACTAATCAATAATATTTAGAGATATTTATGGTTGATAAAAGTATTTTTAAATACACAAAAAGACAACAACAAAAAAAAGAAATACTTATGCAAAATAAAATTCTTTTTTTTTTTAGATTTCTTATAACAAAAATATTACGTTTTTTTCATGTTATGTACCTGATGATATCTATTGTTATATTATATATTTTATAAATAAATTAAGTACATTTAATCTAATATTTAATGTCTCAAGTTTTGCTCAGACGTGTTAATCCTTTTTTTTTAAATATTTAAATGGTTTTCAAATATGCAGAAATTTATCAACCTCATTTTGAGAGGATGCTTTAAGTTACGATCACAATAAAATCCTGAGATGGGTGTAAATTAAATCAATACATACCCATTCATTCGTAGGCGCACGTCATATCGAATTAAAAACCAGAAGATTTAGAAGACAGATTTAAAAAATTATCACAAACAAATTTAACGCTTTATGAAATGTTTTTAAACAAAATTAAAAATAGAGGTACATAATAAAATAAATCGATATTGGGAGGATATGAAAACAAAATAGAAAGGGTGGATCTGTAAAATATATCTATAGAAAATAACTTTTTCGTATACATTTCCTGTTGAATCAATAGTTCCAAGATTTATAAAAGTATTTTGAAATTACATAAGACAAGTTTGAATTACATACAGAATTATCTCTATATTATACAGATCAAATATCCACAACCAACATTTTCTAATCAAAGTTTTGTAACATGGTTTTCGGTTGAATAAATATAAATATTTAATATCATTCTATTTATATATAAAATATTTCATAATATTGAAACAATTTCTTTATTAATTTAGCTGATCATCTGTATAATAAAACTTATAAGATGTTTACATTGTTGTGCATTTTTATCAAGTTCATAGTAAAAATGTAAATCATATTAAAATATTAATTTACAATCTTCTTGTCCATAAACTATCTTGAAATATTATAACAATCATTTATCTGCATAACATGAAAACATATTTAATGTTTATAATATAATGAAAATATTCACCAACTTACTGACATATTTAAGAACAAGTTGATAACGCTAATTGATGACAAAGTGGAATTTTCTTCATGACATGATCTTCGAGGGACAAAGCTTCTGACAATAACAATGTTGGTCCACGGGGGCAGAACAGAAAGCAGATCATCTGGGGCTATATCCGGATCAGTTAGCGTCCACCTGAAGTCTCGTCGAAGAGTTTCAGTCATGTTGGCCTGTCGTGTGTGCAAATATTTTTGTTGTAAAATTAATAAATATAAAATTAATTAAATTTAAACATTTACAAATAGTATATTTTTAAAAAATTTAAAAAGCTTGTGATTTACAATAAACTAAATTCTTTAGTATAATTATTGGGACTTTAATTAGAATATTTTATCTTACAAGTTTTAGAATGAAAAGCAGTGACTCCTTCGTAAGCAGTCCCACAATATCTTTTATTCTCCTCTCTTTGGCTGTCCTTAAATAGATCAGGATGTTTTCCTCAGATGTAGAAGCTGACAAATGAATTGGAATCAGCTTTTTCCCGACCGAAAACAACTTGGACATAATTTCTTTAGCGAGTCTTTGATCTGTTAAAACAGTGAGATACATAATTTGTTATTTGGATGTTTTGGAACGTTTGTGCAATATTCTAATCGATGTTTTATGTTTTCAGTTGAATATTTTGATATTTTGATATTTTTGAATTTATGAATTATCTAAATAAAACAATAGTTGAGAACAGAGATTTCGAAACCTGTCTCCAAGATGACTCAGATTCTAAACAAAAAAAAAAGGTTCTTTATGTCATTCCCTTCTCATGGCATCTTTTTATTATGATAAAGGAGATAAGTCTTCAACCAACATTATCTAGATGATACCTTTGTGAAAATGGAGAAGTATGTGCTTTGCATTTTGTATCTGACTACTTAAAAACATCCCTGCTTTATCACTGCAAATTTTCTTTCGATAAAGCTTCTAATTTTCTGTTAGTGATGAAGTTTATTGTTATACAATAAAGCAGTGTTGTTATATACATTTATTTATTATTTAAATTCTAATATCTTATTGTTTTACTTTGCTGAGTAATACAACAGTTCTGTTAATGTTTATTACTCTAAAACAGATTAATCCATAAGGTAAAACTTCTAGAATAACTGAATATACAACCGATTTAAAAAGTATAACATAACAAAAACTGATAATACTTTTATTATAGACTGTTTCGCGATATTTTTAATAAAAATTGTTTATTTAGTGCAGTTTGTTTACTTATAACCTCCAAGATACCCCTTAATAATTATTGTTATTCACAACAGTTTCAACATGAACTGATTTTCAGTAATGTTTTGACACAAAAAGAATTTCACTGACCTCTTCTCAAATGTTGAATGTGTTAAACAAATTGAGCTCTTAACATGAACATAATTTTAATAAACACCCAGATAATACCTAACCCCCTTTTTCTTATGTAAACATCACAAAAACGTTATTAAATTCGTCATTGATTCATAATCTTATATTTTTATCTTTAATAAGCTATTGCTATTAAAATTAATGATTAAACTTACTTGTAATTCCACTATAAATAAGAAGAATTTCATTCCTGTCAGTCAAATTGATGACCTCCAAAAATCCGTTAATGATATTCTTCCAGGACGCAGTTTCAATTATGTTGAAATCTTGAAGAAATAGGAAAAAGAAAAAGAAGGAAAACAAATTATTATAGTAAATTACTTTAATTTTATTTTGTTGAAATTAATTGTTATAAAATATTTTTTATATTTTAATATATAAATGTTATACGATTTATTATGATCTAAAAAGAAATGTGTTCAATATTTAGAATTGTCTGCAACACTTTTAATTTTTATTCTAAGAGAAAATAAAATTATTCTAAATATTTTTGATTTTACAATTGTATTAGTGTTAATTCATATACCGTTTTGTCCTATTTGGTTATCTAATGTGTCCAAAACACTGATCATAGGCAAGTCTTTTGATTCACAGAGAATTCCAAGGTCATTTATAAGATGTTTGTTGCCAATAACAACCAAAGCCAACAAATCCGCTGATGTACAGACTGCAATATCAACAAAAAATATGGAGGTATTCATAGTTTCCATCTCTAAAATATATCAATCAAGTTTAACTCTATGAGACAAAATTTAAAAATAATATTCGAAAAAATTTTTCTAAAATAACATTTAATTAAGAACAAAAATAATTAAATGCTTTTAAAATTTTATTTTTTATCTCCTGTTATTGATGGTCCATCGTAGGACACTGACAATTCTGTAATTCATAAAACACAAACAAATCAATTTATGTATTTTGATGGTTAAACTTATTTAATGTGTGTTGTTCATAGAAATTTTACATTATATATTGAACTAGATTGGACATCTAAAATATTTCTATACTAAAGTATGTTGCATCGCGTGTATGGCAAATCCAGAGTTG
>JAUZNC010012685.1:0-29671 GCA_034780395.1 Vannuccia rotundouncinata | reverse complement strand
GATAGAATGTGATAATAGGTAAACTAATGTAAGCAAATGTGAGTTAGTTAATGTAATTAAGGCAAAAACCCATCAGTGTAGACAAAAATCTAAGCTTGTGAGGAAATTTTTGAGTTTGAGGTTTAGAATAAAGGAGAATGCATCAAAGGAAAAGAGATGAAAAGAAGTGTATAGGGGTTAAAATGGAAATTATGTCAATACACTTACTAGGAATTGATGCTGTTTGTTATCAGGTAAGGTCTTCAATAAAAATTTAGTTTCATGTCTATCATAATAGAGTACATATAAAATAATAAACACAAAAAAAATTTAAGAGAATATAAAAAAATTGCAGCATATCTGAAAAAAATCGCAAAATCTCAGACCTAACTGAATAAATCGCAGGCCATAGCACCACTGCAGTACTTAAAAATAAGGATCAATTAACCATATTTTCAGTAACTTCCTTTAAGTCTTATATTATTAAATGTTAAAAAATAGTTTAATTTTCAATATAATCAAAATAAAAATGTTACGATAGGAAAACTTTTCTACCAATTTATGAGAAATTCAATGGAATTATTAGTTATTCAATTATTAGTTTACTCAATAATTATATAGTTACATATATACTAAAATATAAAATGTTATATATTTTCTACATATTCTTTTCTTATTCAAAAATATATTGCTTTCTAAACCTATTTCATATAGAATAACTACGTATCATATTAATTATAACTAGTGTATTAAATATTTTAAATTAAAAAAAAGATTACTCTTTGATCCATCGTCGAATCTTCAAAAACTTTAAAAAAAAAATTAATTTACGCCTTTTGTTTCGATCGATTAAAAATATCGGTCAATTAGGTATCATTAGAATTTTTAAAATAAAATCTTGAATTTTTACATAGATTTTTACATTTAATAACAAAAATTATAAATGATAAGTTTGATATATAGGAAAGTTCACTAACTTAGTTTAAATTAGTTGTTTATATGTTTATGAAATATATTTAAATTATTTGATGAAGATCATCTAATTTTATTTTGTAAAGGGACAATTTTATTAAAATATCTTATTCAATTTCATTTTAAAGCTTTTAATAATTATTTTTTTAAATAATTAGTAACCATTTATAATTTAATTTAGACATTATTTATTAACATATTTTAATTTAATATATCATATTCAACAGATATTAATATTAAGAACCCTATTGATAAATATTTTGCAACAGTATTTTTAATAAAGTTCAAGAATTATCGTAATTTATTATTTATATACATACTATATTCATTTTTCTTTATTTCAGTATATACAAATTAAATAAATTTCTGAATTTCATTATTTAATTTATTATAAAGACTTTAGACTGAATGACAAAGTTTAAAGATACTATATTTGTAAATTATTTACTTAATTTCACAAAAAATGGAATAATTCAACACTATGGATTTCTGACATATTGTTGTATGAATTATAAATATTAATCTATATATATATTTCTAGAGAGAATCTGAGTATACACATGATATTCTCCTGTGATTTAACAAATAGATGATAATTATCCAATAGAATATTATTACAAAGTAATTTTAACATTGCATATATTTATTTATTATTTCACTTTCTGACTCATATATATATTCTCAGTGTATATCTTCTCCTTCAGAGTAAATTAATGAATATTTGTAATGTAAGGAATCTGTAATAAAAAGTATAGAGTGATATTAAGTAAAATAAATGTATATTATATAAATGAAATTCACACAATAGTTAGGTGCATGTAAACCTATAGAATACCTGAAAATCACAAAACTATAAAGAATACTTGAAATAAAGTTAGAAATATTAATAAAAAAAAAAACAACACTAAGCCTCATGACACAACCATGCAAAATACCAAAAAATACAACATTTTACTACAAGTAAGCCATTTATTACTAAGAAATATACCATTTATTACGCATATAAAAAGGCATATTTTTTACTTATAAATAAACAAGGCTTTTTTCCCATTTATTATCCATTAACAGCCTGTTTATTACCCAAAAGGAACAACCCATTTCATTCCATTTATTGCCTGCAGCCAATATTATAGCCTTTTTTTTATATATATGTTGCATTCAGTTGGCGAATTCATATGGTTCACTAACTGTATGTAACGTTGGCGAATAATGGGTGATTATACAAATATATTTGTCTTATTTTCTGTAAATAAACAAATATATGCTTTTTATAAAGCACAGTAAGTGAAACAACCAGTTTAGAATTTAACAATGCTAGCTATAATAAGCAGGGTCAAATAATTTGCAAACCATACTATACCGTACTACCCGACGTTAATTGTTTTCATAATATTGTAGCCCTATTTATTAATTATTCAATGTGCTTTTTTAATACTCTTGACCTTGATGATGAAAAGTTCATGTTTGTTTAAACAATTTTTACATATTACTACAATTTTTAATTTGCTTAATGGTTGTATGGTTCGCGAACTGTACAATAACTTTTGTTGACTTCAATTGTATGAACGGTTCGTGAATTGTATGAATGGTTGGATACATATATTATTCGCCAACCATTCATACGGTTTATGAACCATATGAATTCGCCAACTGGATGCAACATATACAATAATTCCTTATTATACACCAAAATATATCCCCAAAGAGCTTCATAGAATAGTCTGAATGTCAACCTAGATATTTAATAATTTTGAAAAAATATTACAGGAGAAAATAGAAAAATAATTGCTGATGAGTGCAAAATAAATGAAAATTTCTTAGTCACTAAAGGAGATTGCTCAATTATATTGAATAATAGAACTTTAAAAATATTTGTTTTGCCTTGGTACCCCTGTAAAAATATATTTTTATTTCTAATTTGTTTGATCATAAATATAATCAAAAATATTATTTTAATGACATTTTAAAAAATTATAAAATTATTTCTAACAACATATTCAAATTATAAATTGTTACTATAATCACATTCTAATTATTTCTGAAAACAGATTAATTTTTATTTGTTTCATCATAAATATGATCAAAAACACTATTTATTTTAGAATTAATCATTTTATTCACATTTAAAAAAATAATAATAAGAGGTTCACAGAAAGGACCAAGACAAAAAATAATTGTGTTTTTAGATATAATTTGAATGGGTTTTTTGTAATAATTTAAATGTGGTTAAAATAATTATTTTATAATCAACATCATTTTTTATTCTATTTATGGTGAAACAAAGCAAAACAAATATGTTTTTAAGGTTGTTAATAAAAAATTGAACTATTTCACAAATTTTTGTAAAAAGAGTCACAAATAAATAAAATATAATTTTTACTTTTATTTAAAATTAATTCTTAATAAATTAGCTAGTATCTCCAGTACCCCATAGATGCAGTATATTAACTATACTATTTTAGGTAGAGCATGTATTCTCTGCAGCACTTATACCATTAAAATCTTATGCTATATACTGTAGTCACATTGTAGTAAAAATGATAGTGATAATAAATTGAATAATGGAAATAACTCATAATTAACTGATTGTCTGAGCTCTGTTCATTTGTTGCTTTTATAATCCAGGGTCTTAAAATTAATGCAATATTTTTACCAATATCCAAGTCAGGGCTACAGCCCTGTCACTGGCTGTGTCCCTGTAATCATCATGGTTGGGAATCTTCAGTGGATCCACAGATTTCAGCTGATTTGGTGCCCAATTTTTATTATTTTTTTATTAAAAAAATAAATGTTATTTATAAAAAACAGATTACCCATTTTTTATGAAATTGATTTGCATGATATTAAGGTGATAATTTCAGATATTTAAGCAGAAAATGTGCACCCCCCAACATTTTACTACAAGAAAATATTCTTTTTATTCTGATATTGGGCCTCAAACATTTTGACTTCAGCAGGTCTTTTAAACTGCTATTCCATCCGTGAACCATGTTTATTTGTTTATTTGTCACATTATAATATCTTACTTGCTGAATTGTGATTTTTTCATGCATGCATTGTTCATAGAAGTCAGGGAAATGGAAAGTGGTCACAGAAAATTTCAAATGTCTTTCTTTATAAGTACAAGTTATCAAAATATATTTGTGCCACATGCAATTTATACATTGCTTGCTTAATATTTCTATTCTTATCCAAACTGAACCATTTTTATGTGTCTAATTTAATTTTCAAACTTGTTTTCATTGTGCAGACAAATAACTGGGAGATTTGGAAATTAATACCATTACAGTTATGTTACTGAAGTTTTATATAGAAAGTTAATTTTTTCATGATTTTTTAAAATATTTTAATACTAACATTTTAAATATTTTTCAGAGAAAACATTTTATTTAAATTGAAACTATTTTATTATTTTTTTTAGATCAACAATGAATTTTCCAGAGCCTCCTGAAGATCATGAACAAATGACAATAATTGACAAACTGGCTCAGTTTGTGGCAAAAAATGGTTCCGATTTTGAGTCTATGACTAAGGAGAAACAACGTGGAAATCCAAAGTTTGCTTTTTTGTTTGGTGGAGAATACTATGATTACTACATGTATAAAGTTAACTCTGAGCGGGACACCTTTGGTGACCAACGTTCAATGTCTTCAGATGAAGGACTCAAGGGGAACATTCCTTCTCTTATGAGTCTTAATGTAGGCATATCTTTTAATTATGAACTTATTCTACACTTATTATAACTTATCTTTTTGTTTGACTCATTTGCAGTTTCGTGTGAATGCAATGGGATACAATGACCAGCCAATTGATCAAAAGTCAGATTCAGGTATGGATTCCATGGTCTATCCAGAGGATTGTGCATCGCCTGGGGAAATCAGTGGTCTTAAACAACATGGGAACATTCCCCTTACAGTTCCTATCACCTCACATTCTGGTGGAGGAGGTGGCAGCCGATGGGGACCTCCTTTCCCACCTGGAGGTGGTATGAATGAGATGGGCAATTTACCACCACCCATGCCACATGACGGAGGTGGTTCTTCCAGGTGGGGACGATGTGATGAAGGACCAGGTAAGTTCCAGTCATTGGTAAAATTCGTGTGTTTCATTTAGAAATGGTATTTTTATAATAACTATGACTTAATAAAAATGTTATATATATCATTCCATAGGTCCACATCTGCCACCAGTAAGCAACCCTTCCAGGTGGGGTCCACCCGCCAACTCACCCAACATGCCGCCACATATTCCTGAGTGGAACCCAATGCAAAGACCACCTTTGGTAGATCCCTCAGTGGGTGGGCCTCCTCCTCCCTGGATCCATCAAATTCCTTCAGGAATACAGCAACAAGTACCACCAGGAATGCACCATCAAGTACCACCAGGAATGCACCAACAAGTACCCCCAGGAATGCAGCCGCAGGTATCTGCAGGAATGCACCAACAAGGACCTCCAGGAATGCAGCAGCAGGTATCTGCAGGAATGCACCAACAAGGACCTCCAGGAATGCAGCAGGTATCTTCAGGAATGCACCAACAAGGACCTCCAGGAATGCAGCAGCAGGTATCTTCGGGAATGCACCAACAAGTACCTCCAGGAATGCAGCAGGTATCTTCAGGAATGCAGCAGCAAGTTCCTCCAGGAATGAAACAGCAAGTACCTCCAGGAATGCCGCTGCAGGTATCTTCAGGAATGCAGCAGCAAGTACCTCCAGGAATGCCGCTGCAAGTACCTTCAGGAATGGTTCAGCAATCACAGGTATTTACAAAAACAATTATCTAAATACAAACATTTTTTTGTAAATATAAACAATGTAATTCTTTATTAAAACAGTTAAATTATTAATTTAATCTCATTTAGATAGTTATTCAAAGATGAATTTTTATATTGGAGCTAGTTTATCAATAGTTTAGTATCAATGTCTATGGATTTTTAAATAAGCGTTCGTACATTTTCCTTCTACGCCCATGTACGCTTTCAGTTGGACCCTCCCTTCGTACTTTATGGATGGTTTCTGAATCCTAATTATGTATAACATTAACCTATCTTGGGAACTGTTTTGCTGACTTTAATTTCAAATATTTATGTAACATTAGTTCTTTTTTGATAACAGCGATCATTGTAAAATGTTTATAGAACTGTAATAATGAAAATATCATTTTGACCTTTTCAGCATCAATTTATTTTGTTCATAGATGCATTTGAATCAATTTTATGGATATTACTATAATGCATCAGCTTAAAGCCAAGTTTCTCACCAATCGTTCTCGAAAACGACTCTAGCACAATATTCTTCATAAAAGAGTAAATAAACACTGGTACAATATTTCCAGGGTCAACTTGACATTATCAAAGAGCTGTGCAGTCTTCAATCCCAGCTAGGCGCAGCTGAGACAACCCTTCAACAGCAGGAAGAGTCCACCAATCAGGAGGTGTCCCAGAGTCAGCGCAATCTTGATGGTCAGTTTCACAATATGACTTCACAGCAGACAATTCAGGTTGAGGAAGCATTGGCTAACTCGCGTCAGGACTGGGTGAAGGTTTCGGGTGATAAGCTGTCGGTGTCGATTGACGAGATGGATAAGGTACCTACTTACTATTGATTGATTGTGTAGCATGTTATAGTTTATGTGTTTCTTTCTTTCCCTTGTCAGATGATCCAGCCTCTGATAGAGTCCTGCACGAAGGAGAACATATCTCGTGGGAAGAACTGGATTATTGAACACACTCTTACCAATGCTGAGATCGCCAACCTTGTGGCCAATTACCTGATGACGCGTGTCGCCGCCCGGCATGTCTCTTTCGATCTCAGATTGCATGTTGTGTACCTCATTAATGATCTTTTGCACCACTGCAAGAGACGAGGGCCGCCTCATTTGCTGGTCAGTTGCTACATTTAACCATTTTAATTGGCAATAATGTAGATTTCTGAGGATCTGAATTTGAATTTAGCGCATTTTGATTTCAAATTTGGTCGTTTTGCTCGTTTTAAATTTGTTCGTTCACCTTTCATTATCGACTTTCTTTCTCTCTGTCCTTGCAGTCGGCCCTTCAGTCAGTGGTGGTTGGTATCTTCTGTCTAGGTGTCCAACTCTCGGACGAACAGCGACGACAGAAGCTGGACAAGGTGCTGACCCTGTGGGAAACTAACTCCTACTTGCCGACGGAGATGATTGCACAAATGCGAGATCCATACGCTCATCTTCAGGTTGGTTACTTATCGGAAAAAGCTTCAAATACTTCACTTTTGCTCACTGTTCCAAACTTTATATAACTTCAATCTTGATTGTCACTGTTGACATTGGTTACTTGTTTTAGGTGTGGCAGGCAGAACAGCACTCGAAGAATTCTCAATTGGTCCAGCAAGTGGCTGCAGGTGTTCACGAGAGATATTCTATCATGGAGCAGCAGCATCGTGACTTTGTTGGTCATTTACAGGCTCAACTCACTACGCAGAGACAATTAGTTCAACAGGTGAAATCATCAGACTGTTTAAAATGCTCATTAACTGGAAAAATAGAATTTCCAGAAATTGACATTTAATCTTTTTTCAACTTTAATTCTTTTAATGTATTATATTTATGCTTGTAAAATGTCTGCTTGTTGTTTAACAGCTGAAGCAAAAAATGAACTCACTAGAGCAACAGCAGATGCAACTCGCCGAACAACAGAAACAGCAACTTCAGCAACAGAAACTGCAGCAACAACACCAGCCTCCACCTGGTATTCCTCAACATCCCGGCCCTGGAAACTGGGGCGGCCCCTTACCTCCAACGTCGCACGCATTTCCTCCTGCTGGCTTCCCGCCTCCTCTCCCGGGTGGAAACAGTGGAGGACCTCCACCAGTCGTTGACATGCCTCCGTTTGGGGCAGGGGGCGGTGGTCCACCTCCACCGTTACCAGCACACGTTGTACCGCCACATGGAATGCCACCATTTATGCCGGATTTCAGTCAACCTCCACCTGGCTTTGAACCAGATGGACCGTCGTCAATGGCACAGGGACCCCCGCCTCCTTTAATGCCTTTTAGAGGAGAAAAATTGGGTGTGTAACTCTTATTTATTGCCTGTACTCAGAGGACTTTGATTTAGAGCCTATTCGTTAATTAAAGTTAATTAATTAGCTTGTCATTCTTTAGAATTTAAAAAACGTTGAAAAATATATTTTTACCGTTTTTACATATTGATTTTTTAAAGAATGATTGTAATATTATCGAAGATTTCTAATAATTAATTTCTATAAAGTAGTACTCTTTATTTGTAAGGAATTACAAGCGACCGTACTTCAATTAAGGAATATACCCCTAATTCGTGTGTAGATACTGCTAAGGGTGTCACATGATTAATGCGCAGTCTTGAAAAGGTCTGAAGTTTTAGATCAGGCTGCAAAGTCTTTAAAAAAGCTTGAATTTTGGAGTATAAAAACTTTTAGATGCGTTATTTTTATAATTTGAGAGTGTAAAATGTATCTGTGTATTGGTCACATTATTTTTTAATGTGCAGAATTCTATAATCAATTATGTATATTCGAAAAAAGTTTTACATTTTTCAATACATGTGCGTATAAACCATGATCAATTTCATTCATAAATTATCGGTGTGATATGATGTTAAAATCTTCCTCTGTCCTACAGAACATGTCCGAAAACCAACAGAATCTGAGTTAATCCCTAGTCTTCCCTACTTCGACCTGCCCGCTGCTCTCATGGTTCCCCTCATCCGACTCAGCGAGTTTGAACTGAAACCTATCGATCCCTCCAAGATTCGTCTTCCGCCGCCTATGCCACCGTCGGATCGTCTACTAGCGGCTGTTGAGGCCTTCTACACGCCGCCCAGTCACGAGAGACCACGGGACAGCGAAGGATGGGAGAAGTTGGGCTTGTACGAGTTTTTCAAGGCCAAAGAACGGGCAAGGCGAGACCCCCAGTGTGACAGACCCGTGGTGTGTTATGAGGACTTTCTACAGGAGGCAGCTAACCTTCAATTACAACAACAGCAGCAGCACAACAGGCCGCCTAGTGGGTCAGGAGAATTTAATAACAGACGGCCGGATAGGTTTCAAAGTGGGTGCTGGTGATATAGCAATAACCTCTATATTATTATTGTTCTTAAAAACGGGTAATCGTATATGAGAAAAGCGGACAATTTACTAATAAATAGGACCAATCTGCATTTTAATTACATTATTATTGACCGATTTTTTTAGTCCATCACTATGAGCCTTAATTATAATTTTGTTGGATTTTTAGACAATTTATTATTTGAATTTTGAGGATGTTTTTGTGGTTTGACTTGAGAATATTTTTGAAATTATAAAATAATAATGTTTTCTCTCGTACTACCAAATGACGAAAGGTGGCGGCGCAGTCGGAATGGGTCGACGAGAATTTGGCGGAGGTATGCGAGCTTTCCCTGATGAAGAGATGTCCGGATGGCAGAGTGGAGCCGGTGGTAATAATGCTGGGGATGTTGGCGAAGACGATCGAGGGGGTTTTAACTTCCCACGAAGAAGGAGGTCAAGGTCTAGGTGACACTTATTTGTAACATTAATTTTTTAAACATAAAGCTTATCTGACTTATTACCCTGAATCTGACCCCATCTCTTAGTAGGTCAAGGTCACGTTCGTACTCCGGAAGTCGGTCACGCTCTCGGTCAAGGTCAAGATCTCGGTCAGGTAGTCACAGTGTGAGCTCCTCTCGTTCTCGCTCGATGACGCCACCCAGGTTCACTTCGGCAGCTGGACCAGGGGCCCCACCAACTACAGTCTCCCCTGGTGGAGTTACAGAGGTGCCAGTTCCAACTGTAAATACTCAAGGTATGACTTGACCTACTTTTTGATTCCTGTATTTTAATCTTATCGTTAAATCAGTCAATTCATATTTTTGTATTTTTGATTTAATTGTATTATAAATTGAATCTGTAAAGAAAAAGTCTAACTCACTGAATTATTTGTCTGCAGAAATTATTTGAAAATATTTATGCCTTCAGGCAGATCAGGTGGCGGACCTCCTTCCAACAATCCTCCTTCCCGCCCACCACCATCATTTCATCAGCAACAATCAGCACCACCTCCACTGTTAAGTAGAGACTCACCACCTTCTTCATCTTCCTCGCGAGTATCTTCCTCTGACCTCCATGGTAGTAGTATGAGGGCAGGACTAGGTGGGGGAGAAGGTCCCTTGTCAAGTGATATGCAAGGTGGGGATGGAAATTGGCTTGGTTCAGACAATAAGGGCCATCAGATGATGCAGGTACTTTTCTAACTTTCCTACTTTGAGGTGTAATCACTTTTCGTAATTGATGTATGTGTCGTAATTAATATCCGTATTTGTTACAGCGCATGGGCTGGATGGGAGGTCGAGGCCTAGGTGCTCGAGAGCAAGGTCGAACGGAACCAGTAACTGCCGAAGGTGGTCCTCGTGACCGAAGTGACATGTACAAGGGGGTGGGGTCGGCAGCCTCTGATGCATTTGATATGTTTCGAAAGCGAAAGTCTCAAGGTTTTACGGCCATGATGAAAGCACGAACTGATGATACTCCAAAAACTAAGCCAAGCTAAACCACATTTTACAGTTGTTCTGTTTCATATACATCCCTCCATATTGTATTTATAAATTGTTAATTAAGACAAGTAATTGTAACGTTTTATTCTATTCTAGTAATTATTGCATTTTATATCAGTCGTAATAAAAAATATGTATTCATAACACTTATTAAGAAATTATAATACAGTATATTTAAACATATATATTATATAAGATTGAAAAAAAACTAAAATTATGTTTTTAGGTTTGCGCGTCTTTTATTAACTGCACTTCTGCGTTATTAATAAAAAAGGCGGATCGATCCTCTGGTTATCTAAAGAATTTTGTAGCTTCTCCACTGGTAGTAGCTAATTTTGCAAGCCACTTGCATATAAAAAAACATTGTAATAGTACGGAATGATATTCTAATAGCCATGATAAACCCCTAGAAAATTATCACAATACTGGATCTGATCACAAGCCATATTGCGCATTTATCAACAGCGTTTAAGAAAGTGACACGACCAATTATTAAGGGGCGTACATAAAAATCTGGGCATATACATACGTTTCAGATGGGTGTAAGTTTTTCTCCTTATAAGTGGTGTTGTTCCTGTCTGAGATTTTGGAGAGTAGCAACACTAAAAATAATTAACAATAGAATCTTCAAAAATATCTAGGCCCGTATTCAGAATTTTTCCTCGAGTTTCGAGGTCGCTTCCACGATTGAAGAGCTGCTAGAGTTAGGTGCTCCTAAAAATTGTTTACATTATAAACTTAAACAATATTGAAACAAAAGCGAATGTCAAAATCTTCAGTTATGGACAATAATAAATTTAGGATTTTATTATAGATATATTACTTTTTGTTTAACATTAAGTTCTATATAAATTATATTATATATATATATTATATATAAAAACAATGTATTCTATAAATAGATATTACTTTATTCCGTCCATGGTATTTGACTTTAACATCAGAAATTAATCAACAACTTTTCTAAATAGGAATATGTCACTTTTCCTTTCTTACATTTCTATGATCGATTAAGCTGCGGGGCAAAGTACAATATATACAATATCTATGATATATTCATATGAAAATAGAACGGAATATTTTATTAAATATGTTATATAAATCAATTATTATACAATTATCGGATTGTCTATATCTTCAATGGTTATATTTTATCTCTGTCTCTCTCTCTCTAGGTAATACTTTTCAGTTAAATATTTTTAATATCTTTTTTAACAGAAATCAATATTGTCAAAATAAATTTGTTTTGTTTAATCTAATATATTACTGAATTCACGCTAAAATTTTAATGGGTAAAATTTCGTTTATCCAAAAAAGCAATAAAAACTGATCAAAAATGGTTTTAAAATAACAAATCAACATGAATTTAATTCAATCAGGGTTCTGCTTTCTGTTGCATATACTTTTTTTATTTCGTCCTACGGAAGCTACTCTCAGAAAAAGTTATACAGATGACAATCGAAGTAAATTTATGTTTTTATTGGTTTAGATTTTGTTATAATATAATTAGATGCAAAATAATAAATATGGCTCAGATTCTCTTAAAAAGTTTGATTTTTTTAGGATTATATTTAAATTGAATTGAGATTAGATTAGAATTTTTGTATAAATAATAATATTTACACAATGCAATGGTTAAATCTTCAAATATATTTGTTCAAATCCATATGGAACAGTGTGGCTGTCTTATTAGTTTACTGTGCAGAATATATTGATTTTTTCATTTTTTCACCTGATAATTTTTATTGTATTTCCTATTCTACTTACTATTTATAAATATACTCTACAATGTCTAATCCAGATTTTAAAATGCACATAATGTTTCATTTATCATTAAAAGATGATGGAGGATGTATATATTTTTTTTCTATAGCAATTACATCCCTAACATATTAGACAATTCCTATCTGTTTATATGGTTATAGGTAATTAATGTCTTATCCCAAACACATCCCTGGGATGCCACAGAATGGTAAGTATTAAATGTCCCAACATGTCCTAAGGTCATTTATTATTAATAAATAATAAACATCACCTGAATATGGGTAATAAACTTCCCCCCCCAAAAAAAAAAATTAATGAAACTAATTTAAATATCAAGGTAAAAAATAATTAAAAACAATTATTAATAATAAACAAATTAATACACAGTCCTGATCCACCATTGACTTATATATTTTTTATCTAGACCTGTCCAGAGTACATTTCATTTATATATGGTATTAGTTTTATTTTAAAGAGAGTTTATAATAAATATTAATCAATTAATTTATAAATTTCATTAATCTTAGAGTTAATGTTGAACTTCTGCCCATCTTTTGATATATATATATCAAAAGATGGGCATATAATAGATAGATATATTTCTCCCTGTGGATGTTTATTACTATTGAATATTGGTCAGTATGCCAGTCTAGATAAATAATATATAAGTCAATGGGTGATCCAGGCTGTGCAACAATTTATTGATTGTTAATAACTGTTTTAAATTTTTTTTACCTTGATATTTAAATAAGTTTTGTTAATTTTTAATTTTATTTTGGGTGGAAATGTTTATTACCCATGTCCAGTGAACATTTATTTCCTTTTTATAATAAATGTCCCTAGGATATGTTGAGACGTTTAATACTTACCACTCTGTCCCATCCCAGGGACATTTTTGGGACAGGACTGGATGTTTATTACCTATAGCCATTTATTATAGGGTGATCCATAATTAAGTTTGTTTTTTTGTTGCACCCACTTTTTATGTGAATAAAATTTATATTACTTACATTAAGATTAATGTCTATACAACATTCACATTTGACACATTGAATTACAATAGAATTCTATTCTAATTTTTTTTTTTTATTAAAACCCTATACAGAAATAATTTGATTATGACTAAAATTCATAAATTTTAGGAGACTGCCTAACGGCTGGCTAATACATTAAAACTCTAATAATTTCTCCAAAAACAAATAGGTCTATAATAGAAATAGCTCTTCAAAAAATTGAAAACTGATTTAGAGAATATTTTTGAGAGTTGGGGAACATTATCTGTAGAGAAAAAAATATTGATATTACCATATTTCTTTTAATAAATGCTGCCCTCATTTAGACAACCCCTCAAATAAACATCAAGTAATTAAAACATTAAAAATATTTAATCCAATCAATTTATTCATAAAATCATATAAATTATTATTATACAAAATGTCAAAAAGTGTGTTATCTCATACCACAAAAGAAATAATATACCATAAATTGTGTTAGCTCTTGCAAAACTATTTTCTGTGTTAATTATGTATAGGTATTAATATTATTTTTAAAAAAATAGCATGTATTAGAAAATAGTAGTCAAAATAGTAGTAGAAATTGTAAAAGCTAACACAATTTATGGCATATAATTTTTTTGTAATATTTATTCTACTGCTTACATGGTATGCATAGTGCAGTATTAGAATGTTAAAGAATTTATATTTTGTATTATATTGAGCACACTAATACTGATACTATTTTTCTCAATTAAATGAACCCTTTTGGGTTGCTAAACAATGGACTGGCACAGAACAATAAACTGGCAAATATGTTCTTACTGTGTTTTTACATGTTCAAACTGCACTTTGGACCATTCTCTCTAAATCAGTCAAAGTCACTGTGTGTAGAAATTGCTTCCAATTTTAAAATACTTAAATTGATATATCTAAGTAATGGTAATAGTAACAAAATGGAAAATTTCACAATCCATGTAACTCATTCCTTTTTATGTAAAACTTTTTGAAGTATATTGATGTTAAAAAATGCTTTAAGATGATTTTTTACAACCAATTTTAGATCAAAAGGTAAATTAATTTACATTTTTATTTCATTTTTTTTAAATTCAGCTTATTTTTAATGTACTGTCTACTCCAACTAATTGGAATCTGGCCAATCAGAACTACTGTCTATTCAGAACACAAATCAAATTCCTGATTGTTCTGCCTATTGCTACAATATTTCAAAAAATGGCTAATTCGAACACAGGCTAATGTGAATTGTGAACAGAATTTGTAGAACAGTCCCTATACCTACAATGTATTTTACATTTGCTAATTGGAACAGCTCATCTATATATAAATATATTCCTACCTCTTTTTGGGATTATAAATAAAGTCAAGAACATTTTTGGTACTCTAAACCTACCTAAAACATAACATGATAGGGTGACCTGAGAGTATTAAGCAGGATAGTAAATTGCATCATAGTGTTTGCATCATCTATTCAAATAACAGTCCCATTTATATTGTATGTATTATGGGGACTGACACTATTGTGGGAGTCAATCATTGGGTGTACCACTATTCAATTCATGGTCCACATTATATAGTGTATATTTGAAATTTGACAACATTACATGGGAGTGCCATTTTATATTCAATGAGACCACTAAAGCCTAATATTTAGAGTTAAATATGACTAACCTATTTACAGTATAGGAAATAAGGAAAAAAATATCTTATGTTAATCCTGTCCATGCATCATATTGAAATATAAACAAATGTTTAGTCTATTTTTTGCAGTATCAATTATCTATTATAGTGAACCAGAGTTATATAAGGCAACCATATTGTATTGTTTCCAAGATCTAACGTACATAATCTTACAACTTATAGGAACAAAAAATTCGATTTTTATCTAATCAGAACAAAAATGTTCTGATTAGCTGGATTAGACTGTATATTGAAAAAATTTAAGATTGTAACATAGATTTTTGAGAGTCTATAACTAAAGATCTATAAAAGATATCAATTTGGAATACTTCTGAAAAAGTCAGAATTGGTATTGTAAAATGGAAAACTCAAACTTAAATAAAAAAAATTTCAGAAGTGTAGAATGTTTGTAATTAAATATTTTTTAAAATAATTATATGTGCTTATAGAAAAATTATATTTACTTTTAATAATTAATTAACAATGTTTTATTAATGAAAAATACATGAATCCTAAATGGGATTCCAGAAATTTAAAGTGATTTTTAATAATTAAATTAATAATTTTTGAAGCATATAATATGGATTCTATATTATATAATCTCAACAAATTTATTATTTAGATGTTTTAGATGCATTTAAAAATATGCATTGTTTTATATGCAATTTATTATGCAATATCCATAGGCTGTGCTCATGCATAGCCATACTACACCGGAGATTGTTGTCTTCTAAAATTTGATTGTGGTCTGTTGATGCTAGCAAATAAACAATATGAAATTATTTTGTTCAGATGTCTTAATAAAATCAATTAAGACTATTATGTAATGACTATTCTTGCAGTATTGTTGACTATATCATACAACTTTTAGAGAATAGAATTATAGCCTTCCTGGATGTTATATATACAATTTTATTGCTCAGGATACTTAGAAAGTTGTCCAGTGTACATATTAGAATTGTCATGTTTTTGAAAATGTAGATTAAAAATACAAATTTCTCTGAACATTTACTTCAATATATTTAATTCTCCGTGAAAGGAATAAAGGGTAAACCTCACAACCATTACATTCTCATGAGAAGCCCATTTGACATATCTCTTGTTAATATTTTAGATTTTAATTGGATTTTTTTTAATGGATACATATATTATATTATGATATCTAGAAAAAATCTTTTAGGATCACTATTTTATAACTTAAAATCCTAGGCCATACTTAGTTTGACACAGTGAGGTCATGGAGTCAATGCTTGAATTACCAACATAGTTGAACTTTTAATTGAAAATATATCCACATTCAAATACATACTAATCTATACACCCTTATTAAATAAATGAGTGAACAAGTCAATTATGAAATCCTATTTGTTTATTTAACCTAAATTGGCATAAAACTAGATATTAAAAAAAAACTTAAAAGTATTGCAAAAATTCATATATTTATATCAACTTGTATCAACATATCTACTTATAATGGAATTGTTATTATAAATTAGAATTGGGCCTAATTTAAAGTTATAGGAAAATGAGTGGTTGAGTTTTAAAAAGTATACTTCATTTTAATTTTTAATCATTACAATTTAATTGTTAGTCATAAAATAATATAATCTTAAAAGCTGTCATTTAATTTTTCAGTAAAATAATTTATAAAATTTAAAATAACTGTTGCTTTGTACTTTATTTTATTCATATGATAATAATTGAGAGTTAACATATGTCGCCATTTTATTGGTTTAACATGTTTATGATTATAAATTAAACCTTTTTATTGTGACTCACAATGAACCACCACACTGTGCATCAGATTTATCTCTGTAGTTCGAGTCATCACATATTCAGTTTATTTCTTCTTAAGGACAATGTTTTGCTACGATCAAAGCAACTATTGCCTTTCACAAGTCTTCTGTATTATAAAGGGAGAAAGAATGTGCAATTATTATACAGTATTTTATTAAATATTTTAAACAAATTTCATATTTGATATATATTGAAGTCCTTAACTTTTTTTTATTTATTATTTAGAAATTATTATTTATTCTGAAGTAGTTTATTTTGTTTCCCTTTTAAATTTCAGAATCAAGTGAATTCGCAAAACTATTGATTTCAATGCCTCACCAAGTGAGACGTTTGACCATCAAAGAGCCAGATAGTGGAATAGAGTTTATTGCAAAACAAAATATAACATCTACAACACTTGATTATCTGTTGGAAGAATCAGCTATATTTTCTGTTGATTCGATCGATAATAAACATGAAAATACAATTCTGGTGATTAATCTTGTGTGACTCTTCGATTAATATATTTTGTAATAGATTAATTCTGTCTTCTCTTTATTTTGTAGGTTCGAACTCTGAATAGAACTATTAATTTGCTCAGTCCAAGTAAGAGTTTTGTGAAAAGTTTGTCGGTTGACTGGGTAACGCAGAAGGTCTACTGGTCCAATACTAAGGAAGAACGCATTGAGGTTATCGATCTGCGGAAACCGGATATTCATCACAGAAAGGTGTTGATTTGGAAAAATCTTAAAGAAGTCGACACAATTCTAGTTGATCCGATAAATCGGTAATTCTATTTACAATTAATTGTATATATTTAATAACATTTATTGTATACATACTACTGATTTGTCTTAGGTATCTGTACTGGATGCGTCGTACGAGTATTTTTTTGATTGAGAAGGCCGGCTTAGACGGGAGTGATCGGAAAGTGATATTTCAAGACCCGGAAGATCCAGACAGCACCAATAAGGGTCTAGCACTGGACTATGAGTCCGGCAGAATTTACTGGATTGATAGTTATCGAAACGTAGTTGTTAGTGTCACATTTGAAGGGCAGAACAAACTTGTACTTAAACTGAATTCAGGTAAGACATCCAGTTGCTTTCAGAGCAAAGTAAACGTTTTTTGTTAGATAGTAGTATCAGTGTCCTAGCTATACGGATAACTTGCCATTTCAGATCGACTCAGAAACAGTCCGATGGACTTGACTATATTCGAAGACAAGATATATTTCTCCCAGCATCTCTCAATTAGATGGATCAGTAAATCGAGGAACTCAACAGTCACTACTATCAAGACGTTTAAGTCTCTTCTACCCCTGGCTCTGAGGACCTGGCATAGAAGTAAACAACCACCAGGTACGTGAATTTATCTTACCTAATATCAAAAGTCATTTATTTGTTATATTCTGTCACTAAGCAACTTCGTGTGTGTCCCTAAAATAATATTATAATCTACCCTTTTTCTGCCTAAATGTACCGAATTCGGGACCGTTTGCTGTACGCTTACAGTCGGTAAATCATCTATGTAACGTAGAATCCTGAGACCGCTTCTGGTTCTAGTGTGAGCAACCGTCTTTATAATATTATGAAGACGTCTAGATTAGCATCGTTTCTACCAGGGATTGTATCCTTTTTATTGATAATGATGGTAGAAGCAACAGGAACTATCCTTGTGATGCTGCTCCAAAATCCATAATTAGGAGGCTCGTCTGCACGCAATATTGGTTACATTTTATCCCTAAGTATTCCTACTAGTTTAATTATATTACTTAGTAGAATATTGTATCATTATATTCTAAATACTATCCTTTTTTTATTTCTAAATTTATCCGATTTTGTGATGGGTTATCTTTTAGTTCCCTATTTCGATATTTTATATTGTATTTTTTCATTGACTAATAGTAGTTAATAGCAGTTGGTTATTGTATTTAACAGTTTTAATATATTTATTTTATTTAATAGCATTAATAATTTATGCATCCCGAATTATAGATCGATTTAAAAAAATAACTCATATTTTGCATATATAGAAACATAAAAACATAATTAGTTGATATATATACTATTGTCGATATAGTATGCATGTGTAATAAATACTAACGTATCTGATCAGTAAATGTATGTATAACATAAGTGTATGCATTTTAAGTGTACTCATTAAACAGTTCAAATAATTACAAACTCATAGAAATTAATTTTAATGGACAATTGAACATTTTAAAAAATATTCATGTAATGATTTTTATAATCGAAATATTGATTTTATAAAGCCATAATTATTTTAAAATGTGAGAAATCCGTTCTACTTGTTTTGATTTTAATAAACGAATGAATTTATTACGCGGAGTCCACTTGTGAATTAGTAGTCAAACATTTTCTAGTTTAGATAAAATGATTTTATCCAATTCCCGTTCCCCTCACTGTAGCCTCGATAAATCCTTGTCGGGTAAAGAACGGAGGCTGCTCGAATCTCTGTCTTCTTACACCCTCCCCACCCTACTTCGCGTGTGCCTGTTCAACTGGCATACGACTGAACAAGGATGCTCGCAGCTGTCCCCCACTCCCAGAGGCGATGCTCTTTGTCGCCCACAGGCGGGGCATCTATCGCGTTTCACTTGACGCTCCTGACTACACATTCGTGACGGTCCTCCGCTTGACGGAAACTGGTCCGAAGGCCGGTAACCCCGTCCGTCTGGATTTTGATCCGGTTGAGCGTCGTGTTTATTGGGTAGATGATATACTCAGAACTATCAACAGGGTTGATTTGGATGGCAAAAGTGAGTGATCGATATAATTATGTATTTTATTTTGGTATAGTATATTGTCTTGTGCTTTATTTATCTTGTTAAGCATTTGTTATTCTCTGTTAATACTTAATGTACAAATATAATTTATAACACAATCCTTTTGTCAGCGTAGTCAATATATAATTCTTAGCCACGCACTGTTTTTATATTAAATATTAACAATTTATTCGATTAAATCGATGACTGAGCCTGGGTTAATTAAGATTCGTGGTGGCCACTATTCATACTTGCCAATCGTTTTCTATGACGTCTGCATTTTCTTTTAATAGAGAAGCTGTATTATATATATATATAGAACTGCCTTCCCAGAATTTGTAATGCTGTAGTGATCCCCACAGAATGGAAAACCAATAATTTGGAGTGGACTTTCTCCAGATAAAGCGCGCAACACATGTGCGTTTGTAATATTGTGCCTACCTCTTTCGCTTGCTTGTTACTCGACGTGAATGCTATAGCTGACCCAAATCGTGTAATTTATCGGCGAATATTTCAGCATCAGTTGTTGTCTATAGGCTATCTTACTTCTGTCCAAATTCAAAACCAGATAAACTTTTAGCTGTTTAAAACAAACATAGATGTAATTAAAGGTCTACTATGCCATAAGATGTCCTGAGGAATTTTCGCTTGTATCACTTGGATAATAAATCACAAAAGTTCTTCTCGGTGATTAAGTATATCGGATCCGAATAACTGAGCTTTCCTGAGGTTTTTATTAGTAATAACTATTCAAACTATGCGGAGAAAACATAAAATGGAGTTCATAATTACTTATTTAAATGCCTTTACCAGTGTTGTGCTGCACTGACGTGTACAAATGATACAGTATTATACTGTCTGCTTTGTCGAAGGGTACATTGTAGCGATATCAAAGTTAGAAGTTTTTCAATTTAAGATGACGTGATAATTTTAAATTGTATCAGTTTTATTGTATCAGTTTTGCATGGGTTTTCAATTGTCTTGTTTGAAAAGAATTTCAAATGCCTCCATAAATAATGTTACCTTAATTTGTTCAAATTATTTTTGATTCTATGTAATCTATTTGAAGTTTTATGGTAGAACTAAATAAGCGATGATTTTCTACGTAAATTATATTTCTATACAAGTTGGTAAAGTTGACTTTTGAACTTTCTGTTTTCTGCAGACATCCAGGAAGTATTTCGTATGCGCGAAGGCAAGCCAGAGGGCATAAGTGTTGACTGGATCGCACGCAATCTCTACTGGTCAGTGGCAGAGACACGCCAGATATGGATCAGCCGGCTCAACGGTAACTGGCCTCGTATGCTTCTCTCTGAGGGCAGTAATCGGCCCCAGCTTCCACCGCGTGTCCCTGGACCTCTGGACGACAGCGGTATAAGTGGAGGCAGGAGAGGAGGTGGTGTCCAAAGGATAATGATGAACGGTCGTCAACGGCAGGTTAGCGGAGACGCTGTAACGCTGGTTGTGGACCCGATCAATAGGCGATTGTTCTGGAATCTTAGAGGCTTTGGTCAGGCTCGTTTGGAGACTGGTTGGCTTGATGGCAGTCATGAGTGAGTGGATCATAATATACTCGTTAACAAATTGCGCCTTTTTAAAGAATATTTGCTGGAATGTCTCTCGGACGAGTGGCTCAAATGTATTGATTTAAATAATGAAAACATATTCTTGCCTTTTTTCTTTTCAGTCGTGTTCTGGTCGAATCATCGCACAATATGACTTGGCCCAACGGTCTTGCGGTGGATTTCAGTCGCAAACAGCTCTACTTTGCAGAGGCCAGACACAAGTGGATTGCTCGAGTACCCTATGATGGTGGCAACGTCACTACTGTAGTAACTAAGGGGCTTTATCATCCCTTTGGATTCAGTTTTTTAGGTAATTAATGTCCTGCCATTGTATTTATTTTGATATTATCAGGAGAGAAAAATGTGTTATAGATTAGCTTATCGCTTTATAAACATTGGTGCTATTCAATACTGATATTCTATTTCAGATGACTACGTTTACTGGACCGATTGGGACAATCTTCGAATATCCCGAAGTCACATTAATGGAAGTGGACTATCTACACTACATCCCAAACCAGTCACCGATCTACTCATGGGTATCAAGGCTGTCCGACTCGTGGATTATCCGAAAGGTAGGAAAAACCGTCCTTCAAATCAATAAATAGTGTTATAATGCAGAACTAAGAATAATATTGGCCAATGGTGTGTACTATAATGTATTATAATACCCTGATTACTGCTTTGTTATCAGCTGTTGAAGGCAGGGTGCATTCAGTAATGATTTCGATAGTGGTAGAGATTGAAGTACAGGCTTTAGTGTACTAAGACAGTGAGCCTTGTGACTTACCGGTCAAAGTCGATAGTTACTTTGATTAAACAAGTGTAACTATTATAAACGTTTATCTCTGCTCGGCTTGATTAAATTTCATTAGTCCAATTTTGCAACAATGTTGCGTCGTGTGTTGTCTTGTTCCTCGAATTTTCGTGTATTCCACGAGCGACGGTTTCTCCACAACAAGAGACGCTCCTGGATTCGTGTCAGCGAGGAAGTCGCGGACGCTCTGGCCTTCAACAAGCCTGTTGTCGCTCTCGAGAGTACAATCATCACTCATGGAATGCCACATCCTACCAACTTGATCACCGCACAAGAGGTGGAAAATGTTGTGCGTGAAAATGGTGCCATTCCCGCGACAATTGGGGTCCTCCATGGGAAGATTTGTGTGGGCCTCAACACTCGTGAACTCGCCCACCTCGCCAATTCGAATGACAAAGCTGTGAAGGTGTCTCGTCGCAATCTGCCCCTTCTGCTGTGCGACAAGAACTCCATCGGTGGTACGACGGTGTCAGCTACCGCGCTCGCCGCCAAAATTGAAGGAATTCACATCCTAGCCACCGGTGGTATCGGTGGAGTGCACAGAGGGGGCGAGCATTCCTTGGACGTGAGTGCTGATCTCACCGAACTGGGTAGGACCGCCGTCTGTGTTGTATCCGCCGGCATCAAGTCCCTGTTGGACATTCCCCGAACTCTGGAGTACCTCGAGACTCAGGGGGTGTGTGTCGTCGGCTTCGGGACCGACGAGTTTCCCGCTTTCTTCACCCGGTCCAGTGGGGTTCCCTGTCCCGCGCGTATTGACTCTATCGCAGAGGCGGGTAAGTTGGTCCAGGTTATCGCCGACTCCAGGCTGCAGAGTGGAATGCTGCTGGCGGTGCCGATTCCCTCGGATTTTCAGGCGGCCGGGCAGACTGTGGAGGAGGCTATTCTGCAGGCTCTTGGCGAGATCCAACAGCGGAGTATTAGAGGGCCTAGAGTGACGCCCTACATCCTTCAGCGTGTCAACGACCTCACTAGAGGCGCCTCTTTGTCGGCTAATATTGGATTAATAAAAAATAATGCATCTGTGGCCGCTCAGATTGCCGTTGAATATGCCAGGTTGTCCTCTGAACCCACGTCAGCGTCCAGTGAAAAGGATTTTATGATCGTGATTGGGGGCAGTTCGGTGGATCAGTCCTGTCATATTAAGGACCCGAAGGTTGTGAATAATGAGGAATTAATTCCAGCCAGCTACACCGGTCACATCACCCAGTCGTGTGGGGGAGTTGGCAGGAATCTGGCTCAGGTGCTCAGTGGGCTGGGATCACCCACTCGCTTCCTCACCGTGCTGGCCGAAGATACGGCAGCCGCGTTCATTAGGTCTTACGATTCCAATATTGATTGGAACTTTGCCAAACTTTTGCCCAAGTCTTCGGGTGAACGAACCGCTTCCTACGTTGGCATGCTCAACTCCGAAGGGAAGCTCATGTTTGGCCTGGGAGATATGGATATCCACTCCACGATAGACAAGGGTTATGTGCGGGCGGGAATTTCTGACAATTCTGAGCGCTGTCGTATGATTGTTATCGATGGAAACCCGAGCACGGAGTCCATTGCACAAGCTTTACTGGAGGCTTCCGAGATTGGAATTCCCGTTTGGTACGAGCCAACTGATGTCCTCAAAGCAACCAAAATTCTCGATGCTCTTGAGCAGGTGGATTCCAATGTCGCTTCCACTCTTCAGTTTATCTCTCCAAATTTCTTTGAATTCGAACAACTCTATCTCCGTCTGACGGGAAATGAACTCAAATTCTCGGCGACGCCCGAGGATGATTTGGATTCTTACCTTTCGACACTGGAGCAGGCTATTCAATCTCTTCAAAAGTACATTCCGCACTGGCTGGTCAAACTTGGTGAGCATGGTTTGATGTGCTATGGGCCTCAACAAACCTGTATGTGGTATTCCAGTCCTATTCCGAGAATCGGTCCGATTGTCAACGTGTCTGGAGCTGGTGACTCCCTGGTTGCCACTGCAATTCATCTCCACATCGGACAGGGTCTAGATTGGCACACAGCATGTCTAGGTGGCTTGAAGGCGGCGGAAATGTCTTTGTTGGTAGATCAGGCTGTTAGCGATGAACTTCGGCACAATCTCTTCACTGCTGAAGCAATCATATCGTGGGGGCAAAAATTAACCTTTAAGGAAATTTTGTGATTTTATTGAAGATTTTTCGGTTGAACAGTTTGCTTGTATTTAGCCTGTTGTATTATTCTCAATGGTGTATTATAATACGATATCATTTATTTTATTAAACAAATGCAACAAATTTTATATATATAATCGCTTATGACATTTTAATACTGATATTATTGTACGCGTTAATTACAAATTATATGAACATTTTGATTGTACCTTTGCAAATATGTAGTAATTTTTTTTAATTGACACTGATCACCGTTTATATTAAGTTCTATTTTAATTCTATTAATTATTAATTCATGTTAAATGTTATAAATACAGTCAAATAATTAAAGCAAGTTGTGATAAGATATTTCAATCAATTGTTTTCCTACAGATAGTTAGTTGTATTGGGTTTGGTAATGAAGTTGAATTATTAATTGGGATTCTGGTTGCTTCGCCATCCAGTCTTGTATATTATTGTCAACAAAAATATTGACTCCGCTATGTGAAGTGCTTTAATATTGTCATCGTAAAATTTAATTGCTGTTCTGATTAACTTTGGTTTAAATGAATTAAATAAAATTCTAAATACTCTCCACAAAACTAAATGAGGACTGCTATTTTAAGTTGTTTATCATGATGTATAAAAACATAACTATTATTGTTGAATATTTCAGATTTTTATTTTATGGGCGTATTGTGAATTTGTAAAAGATGCATGAGTTATTTAAAACAAAATTACTATTTTATTATAACTTGACGAACAACTATGTCAGCTCATGTTTTTATCAAGAAATAGTCTATTACTGTTTATTGGGGTGATCAAAATTCTCTATTATCACCCTCTCATTCTTTGTGAAGGCGCGGACAACCCCTGCGCCGTAGACAATGGAGGCTGTTCGCACCTTTGCTTCGCTCGTCCGGCGCCTCATTTCGGGCACAGTTGTGGCTGTCCCAGTAATCAAGAGGTTGGGGAGGGGGGACGCATATGCCATATTCCAGACTGGGTTCTCGTCTACTCCACTGCCAGCTACATCACCCGGATTGGTCTCTCAAGAGACGGTCTGGCAGCTAAACCCGGCTTGTAAGTTGACCATTTGAATACTGCCATACTTTACAACTGTAATGATTTTTCACATTTAAAATTTTCTTTAGTAGGTCCAAAGACTCCTCAAAATCACCGCAGATTAGTAGTCTGGACGACCTCAATCGTCTGCCACTCAACAGCCTGGAACAGATCTTCAAACTTGATTTCAATTTTGTGGAGGAACGCGTTTACTGGTTTGATTTTGGGCGCAAGGTAATAGAGTCGGCTATTTTGTACTTGCTGTTGTTGTATACACTCGATTTTAGGATTGAGTAATATTTGGACACAAAATTCAAAAATTGTGCGGTTTTCAATTTTCTTAATATTCAATTTAATAGAAAACATTAGAAATATTTCTCTGCTGGTAAGCGTGTATTGTTGGAAAATAATAACAATTTTGACCTGATTATAAATATGTTCTGCTCAATCCAAGTGAACTAGTTTCTGAAAGAATCAATCGATGTCTCAACCGAACCCATCACGGTTTTAGGTTAGGCTTCAGGTTGCGTGAATTGGGAACCAAATTAATCATTGTTGTTAGTCGTGCGAGTAATCGGACAGAAAGGGTATAAATTATTATATCTCATCCTGTTTCTGAATTCGTAGTCCATTAACTTTCTCAACTCTTAATTAATTGTTTGTGCCAGCTTTTGTGAATTTTGTCATCCAGTATTGAATTCATGAAGCGTCCCTATTTATCATTCCAATAATTCTTTAAATTCTTAGCTAACCGAATTCTAAAACCACTACGGATCGATAATAGGCTTGATCACAAGTATTCTATGGATTCTCTTTCTCTCTGGTTCAGAACATAGGCCGATCCTTCCTTAACGGCAGCTCGCAGGAGGTGCTTGTATCCTCGGGGTTGGACAGTGTTGAGAGTCTCGCCGTAGACTGGTTCACCAACAACCTCTACATCATCAACATGGACACTGACAACTCCTGGAGCCGTATCGAACTGTTCGGGGTCCCGCTGGCTGAGCGCAAGTCATCGACAGACTCACCGCTGCCTCCGCTTCCTCGACGTGTTATCATTGCAGAGAAGTTGAGTTCACCCAAGGGCCTTGTGCTTCATCCAGCCAAAAAGTGGGTCTTTATGTATTCTTATTTTGAAGAGCTATTATTATTTTATTCAAGAGATGATGAATTTTTAATGGCAGGGGCTTATTGAGAGTTAATATTTTACTTTTGGCTGCTCAGCCGACGACTTTTCTATTATCAATTTTGATGTATTCTTGTGTCTTCTTGGTGTTTCCAACAAATTGTATGTATTTTTGGTGGTGTTGTCGAACTTTATCCTATGTGTTCTGATTTTTAATAAAATATTGATTATACTGTTCAAAACGAAATACGTTATGAATAAGTTGCATATCAATCTGTCAATATCATAACCTTACGAGTGTGGTATTTTCATGTCTAGATAAAATTATTTAAAAAGAGCACTTGAGACAATGTCAGGTCATAACCGAAACAGTAACTTGTAACCTAGACCAGATAAGACTCCATATTGCACAATATTGACTTTTTAGAGATAGCTGATATAAATTATTAGGGGCAGGTCGCCATGCTTATTTATTTATACTATCTAAAGTACAAGCTAAAACCATACTTTTCACACAGCCAGTGAAGTTAATTCCCGCTTTTTCAGAAAGATAGATAATATGATTATAGCCAACAGCTGAGCTTCAGCTGAGAATATATCCAGCTCGCACTGTAAAAGGGGGTGTCAGTTTTTAAAGAATATTGATTTGATTTTATTACCCTGTATCTCTTTCCCTTAAATGTAATGTTTTAAACCCCCGTGCTATAGATCTTTTGGCTATATGGCGCGGCTATGGTAGCTAGAAAACTTAATGTTATATTGGTTAGAGCCGTGCTGGTGTTGTATATTATATCGCAACGTTTGTCAACACGTGATCCCAGCTTGTGGCTCTGTGTAATGATATGCTATTTTCTTCTTTTCTGTCTGGATGTGTGTGCTATGCTGTGCTACCCGTTAAACTGTGGAATGATGAAGCCACGGAGTCGTGCACAACATTTTGCAGTCTTGTAATCTTTTTTGTATAGACACCTCAAAATTTCAGTTTTAAATGAAAGCTTGGTTTCACCATACACCGCATCTCTCTCCAGATGTTGATTATTAATATTCCTCCGGTATAAGACTGCCGCCTTACTCCTGCTTTCATCAATCCATCCTACCGCTGATTAATAGTAATAATAAGGCTCGTGTCTTTCATCTAGTTCCCCAAACGCGCTTGTTTTCTTCTGACCAGCCTTCCTTCCTGTCGCAGGAATTACATTATGAATTGAAAATTTGATCGGGCACACTTTGAAACAATTTGCAATAGTTATACACGCTCCTACTCTGTGTATACGGAGAGGTGGGGGAGTTCATTAGCAATGCTCTGGTTAGCTACACATACATTAATTTATGCTAATTTATGAGAGGAAAACACCGGAAGCAACCAACCAACCTCTAATTAACCTGTGAACATATTGTAATTGTATAGATCATGGTGAATTTTATTTCTGCATCTGTTTCAGTCTTATGTTTTGGTTCAATAACTATCGGGACAATTCCTACAAACTGATGTCAGCCGCACTCGACGGAAGCGAGGTGAAAACTCTGGTCCACGAGACAGGGTTGATTGTGGACGCCACTATTGATTATTCAGGTGCGTCTTTAACTCCAAATCTTATTTCTTATATAGACAGAATTTGTGTTTGCTTCCTAGATTATCATTGTAATTAGGTATTAATTATGTTGTCAGCATAATACTGAAAGTATCTCTCTGCTATTCTGTTCTATCAGAGGAGAATGGCAGGCTCTATTGGATCAATAGTAAAACAGGAACAATTGAAACCTACCTGTTGGACAAGGGCCTTGACTACTCCTTGAAGTTATCGCCAAGTATAGGCGAACTTTCCTCCTTGGAAGTCTTCAAAGATTATCTCTACTTCTCAAAGGTAAAGAAAAAATAGAGTTAACTTTTACAATTATGAATTGTGCTCGTATGAGTGCTGCTGTTCATAATTTGTGTATATTATTAATTATTTATTCTATCTTTTTCTGGTGATGCAGCTTCTGTTTTGTCTCCATGGTGTATGCATTACTCATTGATTCATACGTTTCACATTTGCAGACAACAACAACCTCTATCTACAGGATAAGTAAACGGCCCCCCAAAGACACGACAAAGATGCAGGAAACTCAGATAATCCCTGCTGAGAGCAGCCAACCAACCGCCCTCTTCATCTTCCATGGAGACCGACAGCCAGCTCCTCCACCGCCCAGTCTAGCTTGTCTTAAACCCTCGACCGGCCATAGTCTGGGCAGTGACAGCTCTCCACTCAACAGGGCCGTGTGTCAGGACCTGTGTTTGGTTAGGGAGGTGGGCCGGGGCTTCTCCTGTGCTTGTTCAACACACTTCAAGTTGAGGAAGGACCAAAGCACATGTCAGCGTAAGTTGCTTGGGTTCCGTAACTGTTACTGCTTTCTCTTCAGTTCCTCACTGAGTCTTCTTGTTGCAGTTCAAATGGTATCCTCTTTCATTTGGGCGAACACATCGTTTTCTGTCCATTAACATTCCTGTTTCGAATAACTTCTCTTCCCAATTCTTGATTATACGCCCATCGGGTGGTTCAACATCATAGCTTGTCCCGAAATATCATCATTGAATGCCTTGTTCTATCCGTGTCTTGCTACCAGGCTGCTGCTAACAAACGATATTCGATTGTGTAGTCGTTTTTGTCAAAATGAACGTCCATGTGCGGCGCAATATAAAAAAAAACAGTGATGAGGTTAATACAGATAAGTCATAGATATAATTTGAAGAATAAGAACACAAATCGATAAATAGTGATGAAGTTAATACAGATAAGTCATAGATATAATTTGAACAATAAGAACACAAATCGATAAATAGTGATGAAGTTAATACAGATAAGTCATAGATATAATTTGAAGAATAAGAACACAAATCGATAAACAGTGATGAAGTTAATACAGATAAGTCATAGATATAATTTGAACTATAGGAACACAAATCGATAACAGGGATGAAGTTAATACAGATAAGTCATAGATATAATTTGAACTATAGGAACACAAATCGATAAATAGTGATGAAGTTAATACAGATAAGTCATAGATATAATTTGAACAATAAGAACACAAATCGATAAATAGTGATGAAGTTAATACAGATAAGTCATAGATATAATTTGAAGAATAAGAACACAAATCGATAAACAGTGATGAAGTTAATACAGATAAGTCATAGATATAATTTGAACTATAGGAACACAAATCGATAACAGGGATGAAGTTAATACAGATAAGTCATAGATATAATTTGAACTATAGGAACACAAATCGATAAACAGTGATGAAGTTAATACAGATAAGTCATAGATATAATTTGAAGAATAAGAACACAAATCGATAAACAGTGATGAAGTTAATACAGATAAGTCATAGATATAATTTGAACTATAGGAACACAAATCGATAACAGGGATGAAGTTAATACAGATAAGTCATAGATATA
>JAUZNC010012674.1:11799-29677 GCA_034780395.1 Vannuccia rotundouncinata | reverse complement strand
GATTATTCATCCGCTGTGTGAACGCCCACATATTGTATATAATTTTAAATTAGGCTGTAAAGGTGTAGGGGTTTTCCTTCAACTTGGAATTCCCAAAACTATCAATGTCACAATTTTTTTTAATTTTTAGTGAATAGAAATGCAGATAACACATTTTTGAAAATCTGAAATTTAACATACCATCGGTAAAAGGTTAAAGACCATTTGACTAAAAAAAAATATGAAAAAATAATTTTTATAATATATTTAAAAAAGTATTTATTATAAAAAAATACTTATAGGTAAAAATATATTTATTATTACATTTTTTTTATAAAGATGCAGAATTTAAATACTTTCTTCAATTTTTTCCTAAAATTTTAAAGACTTAAAAGTCTCTAAACAAAATGATTTCCAGTTAAAACCAGACATTTAGGAACCCTGAAAATTCATTTTTTTAAATTTAATATTACAAAAAAATATCAATATTTAAGAAAAACTCTTTCTAGATATTACAAAATTGTTTATGTTAAAAGAACTTTTAAAAGTCTATTATCTAATTCAAAGCATACTTTATTAAGTAAAACATTGTATATTGTTGATGTGTATCAAATTTTTTTGATCGGTATTGTATAATAAAATGAATGAATTCCAAGTAAGACCATGAGCCATTCAGATAATTGTCTTTAGTCAAATCCTATATTACTGAATGAAGCCTCTTTAAAAATCTGATTTAGCTGATAATCAATTGTGTAATTTGATAACCTATTTAGTGATCTATATTTTATGTGTATTGTATAATACAAATCCAGGTACTCTATAGTAATGTAAGTTATTTATTTTTATTTTAAAATTAAAAATGAATTTTGAATTCCTTCATTTAGACAGTATTTATATTTAAATACTATATTAAAGAAATAAGCAAAAAATATAAATGAATGTAAATATTAAAAGTTAAGTAAAAATGCAGACTATGATCAAGTTTAAAGGGTGTATAAAATGGATTTTAGCTTCTTGATATGTGCCAAAAATGTTGGCATATAAAAACAAATTTAATTTGCAAAAATTTATTTTGGGGTATGAAAATCAAAACAAAATTTTTACTTGTCTATTGGAAAATGTATGGGTATTATGTAAGTTAATATAGTAAAAACATAATTCAATACAAATGTAATATAGTTTGATGTCATAACTACCCTAATGGTTAGGAATAAGCCATGAATGAAAACATGTCCATGATATAGATAAATCTATTTAAACAATCAACAGAGTATTTTGTTCTAATTCAAAATGGTAAAATAAATAACCAATAATAATTAAATTATAATACAACCTGTGGTATATATTTAAGTTCATTTGGAGTAAAAATAAAATCTAATCTTTACAAAAAACAATAACAAAATATTTTGACATTTCTGTAAAAATATAAGCTTTACCTTATAAAATTATGTGAAGATAATACAACTAATATTGATGGATGATACACTAATTTTGTAATCTAACTATTAGGATGACTGACTCAATAATAATAATGTAATAAGTACATAATTTATTACATAAAATAACTGAATTAGTGAAAATACAAATTAAAATATTTTGTCCAAAGAAATTTATTATATAGAATATCACTTGTCGAATAATACGTTGTATACAAACTAAAATACAAGTAAAATAATTTATAGTATTTTATACTTACTTTTATGTAAAAATTTAAGGAATTGATTAAAATGCGCAAATTAGTAAATAAATTCTTTTAAGAAAGATAAAAATGGCATATTTTAAAAATATATGTCATAAAGAACCTCTAAAATCATTTAAACAATTATTTTAAACTATATTATATTTATTCTATATTTATTCGAATGGATTTAAGGGCTGTTCTAAAATGACGTCACACTTTTTAGAGGCTTTTTAAACCCCGCCTCCCCTTTGTCACACTTCGTCCTAAAATTAAACCCCCTCCTCCAAAATGACGTCACATTTAATGGCAACCCTTCCCACGCCGCTAGTAGTTCGAAAATAAATGAATATATAAATGATTTTATTGAAATGATAACAAAAAAGTCCCATTTTAAATTAGTTTAGCCAAAAGAATATATACCGAGCGACAAGAAACCTCACTCTATGCTAAAAAATTTAAAAATACTAGTAAAATTTTATATATATTTAAAAATATATATTACATAATTAAATCTTTAATATATATCTATCTATATCAATAATCAATACGAAATTCATGGGAGATATTAATAAATTTATTAATAATATAAGCTAGATCCTATACTTTCCATAGATAACTACTAAGTATGACATGTTATAGTTAGTAGTGTGTAAATAAAGTTGCCAAATTTTTTTACAGTTAGGATTCAATAATTGTCGCTCGCTCGAATATTCTTAAGTTTAATTATAACCCTTTAAGTAATATTAATTAATACGATTTTGGGAATTTATATTCCATCTGTTTATAGTTTACTAATTCTTAATGCAACTAGAAACTTGCACAAAATAAGCAAAATATGACGTCACATTTTGTACTACCGCAAGCTCCCCTTCCACGTCACGTTTAAAATTTCACATTTTCACATTTTGGGGCTTCAATTGACTTAAAACTTGCAGGGTTTTAGTTTTGGAGCGGTTCCGGCATATCTACAAAATTATTTTAAAAATTTGTGGATTATGGAATTATGGAAAAAATACTTTTTAGGATTAAGGATTTGGGTACTTTTAAAAAATGAGAAGTACCGCGTAGGTTCGAGGTTTTAAACCATTAACAGATTATTATGTAGAACCAATAAACTTAGAGATTTGCCATAGGAATCGTCTCAAAAAAGCTCCATAAAAAGTTAAGGTGAGTTAGTGTTTAAAATGTAAAAAAAAAATTTTGTCGATACGACGATAAAGATCTAAAGAAATATTTTTAATGTAAAATTTTCTGAAGTCCCATTTTCCTATACTTTACATGGGGAAAATATTGAACTCCGTTGAAGGCAAACGGTCAACCCAGCATATGCTGGGTTCATATTTTTGGTTCACATATAATGAATCCACATATTCGTCTAGCGGCTAAACAACTATTAATATTACTCTGGAGTTAAAAGATATGTTATAAGGAGTACAAGGCTGCAAACATTTTTCCAAAATTAACTTGACAAATGCTTTCTTGCAAATACCATATTGCATAAGGCATCTAAGGAGTTCACTACAATTCACGCAATTTGGGGTCTTTACCAATACAATTTCTTTTTTCGGGGTGACTGTATTTCCCGGAATCTTTCAAGGCGTCATTAATGGAATAATCGGAAAGATACATTAAGGAGTTCATGCGCATAAAGACTATATCATCGTTTTTGGCAAATCGTCAAATGACTATTATTCTTCTCTCTGGAAACTATACTTTGGGTTCTCGAACTGGCCAATGTGCAGATCAATGGGAAGAAGTCGATCGCCAATGTGTCAATACTTGGGCTATATAATCGATGATCGTGTCATTTTTCCGAATATCGATTGTGTACAGGTTCTTCAGAAATCACCTAAGCCAAATTACAAAAGAGGATCTAATTAAAATTATTGACGGGATTTTTTCAATTCTACTGTCGGTTCGAAACCACGATCATTACTCGAACAGATTTGACCATTATTTGATTTGCAGGTGTTTTGAACCAGTTCATATGGACAAATGAGGCTGAAAAATTGATCAAGACACTAATCAATAAAGTTTTTCCGGGCAAGGTTTTTGAAGAGTTTTGTATGATCGGGTCACCTTCAGAATTTACAGTGGAGTATGGTTCCGAATACGCTTTAGGAGCTTCACTGGAACATGCAAGGAGGTCAGCCAGTTCTCTTTATACAAAATTCTTCGAAATATAAGTCGGTCTTCTCTTTTCACACAATTAAGGGATCGATAGATTAAATCAATAAAATATTAACATCGCGCGTTTATTATCCAATGTTATAAAAAAATGTCAAAGAATTGGGTGATAGTTTGGTTTCAACCATAAACATTACACTATAACAAGAACTAGTCGGCAATCTAAAATTAAATGCTTAGCTTGCATGTTAGTCAAAATACTGTAAATAACTTCAAATTGATAATTTGAATTGATAATTTAATTTAATTATCCATATATTCAATTATCAATTCAAATATTACTTGCAAGTAATCTGCCTATAGTATTTCGAATTAACTAATCAAATTGAAGTTTTTTGCTTAACACGCTGCCTAGAAATTTTAAATAATTACATTTTAGATTGAAAATCTATAGTTAATGTATATAGTGTCTATGGTTTAAATATATATTAATATAGAAAAATATGAATTGTGTATAAGGGGAGCTGTTTAAAAATGACGTCACGCAAATTTGGGTCATGTTTTACCCCATCCTCCCTTGTATCACGCACAGTCACACATTTTGAAAAAACCCCTTCAGAAAGGAAAGGACGTCACGTTAAGTTCAACCCCCTCCCAATTCATGCACATTCAACGATAATAATTTACGAAGTTTCATTAATCTAACTAACATATGCGTACTATACAACGTACTATATATATATATATATAGTACCTCCAAAACCATTCGCACAAGTGTGAAATAAAAATGTAGTTAACAAATATGTGTGTACCTGCGTATTGCATACAATAATTAGAATAAAAATCAATTCAACAGGATACATTTTAAAAATAATTAAAATACAGTTTATAATATACAACAGATTATTAATTGATCGACTAACAACTGGTCAACCAATAATCTGTTCCTACAAAATTCTTTAATATACAGGGTCATTATATGTAATTACCAGAAAAAGTAAATACTATAAAATACAAAAGTAAGATCATATTTATTAATAATGCTTTCATCATAAAAAGCTAAAAATTATACAAGGTTATTATTTAATTATTAGAAAAATGGGTATAATATATATCTACGTGTGATATGTAACATATTTGGAAGTTCTTAAATTTCAACGTCTTATCAATTGTCTTGCTTAAAAGTAGTTCGAGAATAAAATGTAAAATAAATATATAATTATTAAAAGCTAAAAATGGAGTAAAGATAATACAACAGAGTTATCTTTCTCTATGCAACTTTTACAAAGAATTTTTTGTGACGTCACAATTTTGAAAATTCCCTCTACCCCTCCATCACGCTTTGTCACGGATTTATCAACCCCCCTGTCCCTATTCAGCGTGACGTCATTTTTGAACAGCCTTTAATAACTACAGAAATTATTTTAATTTAATTATTGTTTTACAAGACTATTATAAAAAATCACAAAATTTTCAAAATGTTTCAATATTATATTTTTAATTTTAGGGCTATTTGTAAAACATAATCAAGAGAAAAACTGTCAACGATATGTTTAAATTTTGTTATAAAATTATAATATAAATATAATCTAAAATGAATGTGTATAGTTTTTTGAGGTTAAATACATTTATAACGTATGTTTTACTAACTAGAAAAATATATTTTATAAAAGCAAACCCTTAGTTTAATGGAAGTTATAAATATCTTGGATGAATCAAAATTTTCATTCGGCAAGAAAGTTTCCTGTTTATAGATATCTTAATTGAATTCTTTAACTTCTGTAAATTTCTATTATTATCTTATTAATAATTTAAGTGAGTACACTTAATATTTTTTTATATGTAATCCAATTATTTGTTTATAATATTTTTAATTATTTTATCCAATTTAATTATTATGAAACTTTATTAAGCCAACACTCCTCTTAAAAATTAGCATGTAATGTCTTAATTTTCTGTGTAATTTTTTGAGTGTTTATTTCCATAAGGAGGTCCATATTTTTATTGCAAAAAATAATTTCATACACCATCAAACTTTATTTTTATAACAACAAAAGCTTTGGACCAGTTGGACCAAACAGGAATTCACATTTTGTCAAATAAATATTGGATTGGTTGACCAAATGTGAATCTAAAAATCCCACTTTATCTGCACTTTATAAAATTCTCATATACAAAGGAAAAAAATCATATTAGGGCTTTTCTGGTTTTCAATTAATCAAGATTATAATTTATATATTAATCCAGTTTGTTGAAATAATTGAAAACAGGGAATGTTAATCTAAGACAACAAATCAAATTGATTTTGTTATTTTGGAATTTACACCTGAAACCAACAAAATTTGTCTGCCAATCAACATGCTGATACCTCTTCTTATGATGATTTCAACCATTCCAACATTTCATTGCATGAATTACTAAAGACTGCTCATAAATCCCTAAGTGCAAAGTCACCAGGTTATGCATACCATCTGTAGCCCAATCAGTTCTCACATTCATGAACAATGTGCTGATTGGAGGTGACTCATGAGAAGAATGGAAGATTTCAAATATCACTGCCATTCCAAAAAACCTAGAATGACAAAGCCCAAGGAACACAGAGGCATTTTATTAATGTCATGTACTGCAAAACTGTACAATAAAATTCTCTTACAGAGACTGTAATTGATCCATATCTACATCAAAGGCAAAATGGTTTCTAACCTAAATGCAGCACTACAACAAATCCTAGCCCTCAGAAGGGTCATAGTAGAAACAACCATATACCAGTCAGACTTAATCATAGTGTTCATTGATTTTAAAAAGGCTTTTGATACTATTTCATATGAGGCTCTCCCAAAAAATTATAATGTCCCACAGTGACTGATTCATGCATGCTGCACACTGTATGATAGTACTACAGTGACAGTTCTAACTTCTGATGGTCCCTCTTGCCCTTTCCCAACAAAGTCTAGTGTTGTACAAATCGATACCCTAGCTCCATTCTTATTCATCCTTGTTCTGGCCTGGGTTCCTTGCACTGCAATTTACTGACAGAAGCAGCTTCCTACTTTAAGAAGTTAAAAAAACAGCTCTTTATTCTGACATATGCAGATAACCTTGATATACTCACATTAACTACCCAATCTGCTCAACCACTTTTCTCTAACCTGGCCTTAATGCATCCAAAGTTGGTCTGCAGGGGAATTTCACCAAAACAGAAGTGATGTCAATACCAACAATGATGGACTCCAACATCTACTACCATGGCACTGATGGACAGAGATTCTCCCTGCCAAAATACATTGATTTCAGATACCTTGTTGGCTGGATCATCAACTGCCACAAGGACTTCTATTACAGAGCCTTGGCCTGGACAGCTGTATGTCTGCTGAAACCTATCTAATCTGGGGATCTCAGTCTCTGCCAGACTCCTTAAGAACCTGGCGTTTCAAAACCACAGTGGAGACAGTGCTCCTCTACAATTCTGAGATTAGGACTATCAACAACAGCATGGAACCACAATTCAACAGTGTGCCCTCCAGTCTCCTCCGAGCCACCTACAACATCCTATGGCCAAATCATATATGCAATAAGACCCTTTATGAAAGGGAAAGGCTTTGACCAGCAAGTAAACTGGTTAGAATGCATTAAATGAAACTTGTTGGACACACAATCTGCTCTGAGCCTTCCTACCCTCAACCGCTACAACAACTCATCCTGTGGACATCCAAAGCAATTTGTTGATGAGGCCAAGGTCACCATTTCTTCTACTTAAGCAAATTAATAAGTAATATGGTGGCCCTGAAACAAATCCATCCAATATTAAAGAACATATTGTGAGGCTGGCAATACAATGTCAAATCTGACAACTTATTTCTACCTAACTTTTGTCTCTTCTTTAGACCATGATAGATCTCTTTTAACTTGTCATCTTACAGAAGACCGCAAGCAAGACTTGTAATATAGATCGGATTTTATCACTAATTTGAAGACATAAAACAATAAATTAAGATGTAAGAAACCAATGCTGCTAATTAGCATATGTATGCATACTAAACTTTTAATAAATACTGAACAAGTAGCTGTTTGAATATGAACTTTAATTTGAGATTTAAATACAATACTTTTATAATTTATAAAGAATTAATTTTATCAATTTGAAGATGCCAACAATATAGAAGTAAACCTCTATTTTCTGTTAGCATTATACAACTTTCTACACAGTAAATATTGTATATGAAACACTATTATTTGATGTATACCCAAAAAATGTGGATTATAATATAACATTTTCAATATAAATTATCTTTAGATTAATATAGCAATTGTTTATTTCTTTACATTATCATGTGATTATTTACTGAATTTTAGTGAATGGGTGCCAACAGGGTTGATCTGAAGGTTGTTTTACTGGGTATGGAAAATGTTGGAAAAACGGCTCTTGTAGAACGTTTTCTTCATGAAAGATTTTCAGGAACATATCAAAATGTGAGTTTAGTTATTTTAAATGGTAATTTTACGTTTCATTTATATACAGAAATCTTTAAAAAAATTATTTCTAGACTATAGGGGCTGCTTATGGTGCCAAAAAAATGTATTCAAATTCTCAAGATCGAGATGTTGTTGTTGGTGTATGGGTAAGTTGGAGTTGTGTATCACCCTACATCTTTATGTTTAGCACACTTTGTTTTAATTATATACAAAAGTCTAAATGCCTTTCTTTCTCTGAACGTTTTAGGACACCGCAGGAAGTGAGCGCTATGAAGCAATGAGTCGCATTTATTATCGGGGTGCCAAAGCTGCCATCATCTGTTATGACGTCCTCAAAGAAGCCAGTGTTAATAAGATTAAGTTTTGGGTCAATGAATTAAAAAGTAACGAAGAGGTAAGAACATAATAGTATTTTTTATTTATTAAAATTATATATTATATAATTTATATAGTGTTAATTTCGATTAATGTTGGTAACACTTGAAAAGCATTATATTGGGAATCATTACAAACTAGACTGCAATTTTTAACCACAAAAATTTACTAGCGAAACTTTTCGTATTTTAAAAATGATACAATCCATTTAACGTCATTTTAATTAGGAGTTTATCATGAATGTAATCGACATTTACTTTTAGCGAGAACGATTATAGCAAAATACTAAATTGGAAATTTTTATATAAAAAGGATTCCAAAAAAAGGTTTTAATAAAAAACTATTTTGTTTTTGACGAGAGATACTTTCGTAAATCTGAATATGGCGGACTCATTTTATCTTATGTGTTACTAATCTATGCTAAGATTCGCCTATTAATATTCATATTTTTTGTAGATTCCTCTAAAAGGTTTAAACTATGTTATATTAATAATAATCCCTTTTACCTGTGTGATGGACAATAACCTTCTGCGCTATACTTAAACTAACAGCTTTGTTTATTATTATAAGTTAAGCTAAACTCCCATGCGACAGACAACCATTTATTTTAGCTCATATTGTAATGCTGTCGTTAAATCCATAAGCATAGCCATCTACCCTTTGATTTTCTTGTATTTTGTCTAAGGTAAAATGTATAATGTTGCTCCTTGTACAAAGTTTATGAGTATTTTATTAAGCTTACATATCGTCTATTTCATTACGAAACAATTTTATTTAAAGTTAAACTCAGTTTTGGTTAGAAACTCGAGACCGCTTTCCCGAGATTTTATTTATTTATTAACAATAATTTTCTAATTTAAAATATTTTATATATGTTACCTATGATAAACATTAAACCAATGTTCTATATTATAATTTACCTTTGTCTGCAATTCACTGAGCCTACATAGTAAAGTCTTCTCATTTTATTTCAGGAATGTCTAATTTACATTTGTGGATGTAAGAAGGACACCCTTACCAACGCTCCCGAGCGAGATCGTGTAGATTTTGGCCAGATACAAGTTTATTCCAATGGTGAGTAGAGGTTTAGCATGTTCTCTAAGAGGTATTAGTTTACTATTTAAAAAAATAGTTTTAATTATAAAATTATCTATATTATTTTCGCGAAGAACTTAACCTAAATTGTCTTGTTTTAGGTTATAAACGTTATTTTACTTTACGTTAATGTTATTACCACCACATATCGCATTGTTGCATCTTCCGTATTCTTTATCTCAAAGATGTGAAACGGTGAGAAATACTTTTAATAAGAGTAATTTTTCTAATTTATTCACAAGTTATATATCTGCCGAAATATCTGTCTAATTTTATTGTTTTAGTCTGTTTCATTTGTGAGTAAATCTCTTCAGCATTGATCGTGAAAAGTGGTGTGATGATTTTATAAATAACCACAAACCTTGTTGTCTGCTACACTGTCGTCTAAATTAAAAGTTGGAACCATCTCTATATTATTAATGTTGATGTAAAATTCTTTTTATTTGAATAATCATTCGACAGCATTTTAAAATGTTTATCGTATTTATTTATTAATAACATTCTATTTTGAACTGTTTGTATGTGTTATCCTTTTGCAGGTATAAAAGCCAAACTCTTTGAAACGTCAAGTAAAACTGGAGAAGGTATCCGTAAGTAAAATTTTGTTTTGCTAATATTTCTTCTCCATATTTAGTTTGCATAAGTGTATAATGATTGGAATACGTGTAAAACTATTTAATCCTATAATTGGTTTATTTTTGTGTATGTTATGCAGACTGTTTTAGTACAAGCACATTGTGTGAAAAGATTAATCTTCAATTCTAATCCAGTTGTTTATTGATAACAGCCACTATTACAATACAGTTAGGTATAATATCACATTATTGATTGCTAAATAACTGTGAAGCGGTTTATTAATGTTGAGTATAACTTTCAACATTACAGTCATTTTTACCGGAGTGTGAAATAGGCGGGATTGCAAAGGGTGGGAATACAGGGTTCATACATTACACATCATTGAAAAGACTTGAATTTGAAATGTAACATTTAAGACTCAAAATACATTATCATACATACATACAGGAAAATATAATAATAGATATAAATTTATAATTTTTACTATACTTTCTTTCTATTTTATCGCTACGGTTGCTGTTTGCAATGAAAAGTCTTCTAATTAAATTCATAATCCGCTGTTTATGCATTTTCAGATGAATTATTTCAAGCGATAGTGGACGATGTCACTGCTAGCCCTTCTTATGCTCTTAATTCACCACCTAGTAAGTTTAATACTACAGGGGGAAAAGAAGGAGTACTATGCTATTTTTACTTATATTTGTTATTATTTATACTACATGTCCCAAATTACTACATACGCAAATATATTGTAACAAAAGATATTCGAAGGTCACAAAATACGAAAGTTCTTTAGCTATTATGTTGAAAGTGTGAACCATCAGACTAAATGAACATGTTTCGGAAGACAGATTGCAGTTCTAAGGGATCCATTCTCGTTCAAGTTTTTAGCCAGTTTGCAAATGTAGCTTTTGATGGTCTACGAAAAAATCGTTCTTGACATTTCTGAAACATTGTTCGTAAGAATTACCACTTTTGATGTACAGAAAAATGCATTGATCATTTGTTAGGGCTACTTATACTGACGACGTAAAATAAAATTTTCTTAAAGATTGTGTAAATTCCAGCGTGTCTATTTTTGTCCTTATTCCTATTGGCTAATTTACCTCACAGATAAATTAAGCGTCATTTTTTATCCTGAAAAACAAAACGAAACTAAAATTTATAATCAGCAGTATTTTAAAGAACACCCTGTACTACTACTAATATTAGGAATTAACATAACTAAAAATGTCAAATATTAATTTACACGTTTGTCAATAGTTGTTAATAATTGCACATTTTTGGATAATTTGGAAAGTTATAACCTTGTCAAAAATGTGATTTATCAAAAACTTTTCCATTTGAATAAATAAACGAGAGAACTACCAAAAATATTTATTAGCGTAATGAACTCTGGTTTATACCATATATTTATATATATATCATTTGTTTTGTGATAATTATCACTTTTAATATTTATTCGATTAGTTATAAATTAAAAGGAACCCACTCTATTTAATAAACTTCAATTTTTTAAAAAAATATTAAATATTGTTGAAATGACAGCTTTAAAACCATCGTTGCTATGCTAAATTAAGGCTCCTAACCGCTTTCTCATCTTATTGAAATTTGCAATGTATGTTAAAAATTTCATAAAAATCGGTTAAAGTTTGGGGGTCGTTATCGGTCGAAGAATTAGAACTAGAAGAAGAAAATAAAGACGAAGTCGTTCGGATTTTGAAACTACAATTTTTCCAAGTCTATATTAATAGCTATGGGAATAAAATTTGAATTTACTTTTGAGACGCTATACTTGCTAATCTATTCATTTTAAATGCGCAGATAATAATAAAAAATATAAGAGTAAAAAAAGTAGCAAATCCACTCTTTGACAAATAAGTTTCGACTGAATTCCAGGCTGAAGTACGCCTAACTGTCAAATAAAATGTAACCTCTGTCGATTGTTTTTTATGTCGACGGTAAACATTTTGTTGCTAAAATTAGCCTAATGTATTTCAATTGTCGACCGATGAATGACAAGCAAATTCTTCAATAATATAAACATTAAAAACTATTTTAGATTTCCTTAATCATTGTACGAATTTTATTCCAAAGAGCAATTCAAAAAATTACGGACGACTAAAAAATTATTTTTAGGAAAGTATGCAATCGAGTCAATCACTTTTGGTAGAGACTTGAGATGAGCTTCACTGTTGATTACAGTCGTAAAACATTGTAGCGGGTGATTTCCGGTCACAAACCTATTTTTAGAATGCCAGAGTTGTTTCCGACGAATACCGTCCTCCTCGCCGGACGAATTGGGTTATTTTGTCAGAAACGTAATCCGTCCGACGAATTGCGTTTTTTAGGAAATTTTTGAAGTTATTGAGTCGTACGCGAATGAAATTCGTCGGTTGACGCTATTCGTCGCTAACAGCAGTGTCATTAAAATGTTGATATATGGTTAATGTTGAACTGGTAAAACTATTTTTTAGAATTTTACTTATCTCTGCGAACATTATTATAATAATTAGATTGTTTTGTTTATTAGTATTAAATTGGAATAATACAGAACAATTGTGAATATTCATATTATATTTGTAAACTTTTTTTGTTTCGATATGCTAGCTTATAAATAAATATAAACATAAATAAACGACATAAACGAAAAATTAGACACCTATTACAATATCAATAATTTTAACATTTTAAATTTTATTTGAAGTTCCGTATTTCTCTATTATTGAATTACTTTGTTCGGCTCTGTTGTCAAGTTTTTTCTTAATTTTAAAAATATTACTGAACCTTTAATCTTATCTGTTTTCAGATCACACAATCTCCCTGAACTCTTCGACGAAAAAGTCTTCACAATTCGAACGATGTCCTCTTTGTAAATAATCTTTCTTTATTCTCAACGTTCAGAGGTTCTCTTGTTCACCTTATGTGCAGTTTATTCTCCTCCTGTATATAATCATGTACATTCAAATTCGAACACTATTCCAAAGTGGTTGTTGATGTTTTGCTGCTCTGTTTGCTACTTTGCTAGTCAAATAAAACTTGTTGATTTGTTAAATTTTAAGTTATTAAAGTATGTATTAAACCGTGTATTAAAGTATGTGATAAGGATTTGTGAATGATTTCTATTTTTTTGTTTTTACTTTTCATTTTAATTCTGTTCAGCTTAATCTGGTGAATTTTCAGCCTTTTTCTATTCGATAAGAACTATTTTATACTATTGTGATTTAACGTGTCCAATGTACTGTTTTGTAAAGACAGTCATTGTTTTTCCAATTAAGATTAAAAAGCCTTTACATATTATAATATGTATTGTATTCATTCCTGTGGCCTGAGCTATTTTCTATATGATGACTGTTGATTGCTTCCTTTACTTTTGTATTATTTTCAAATATACAGATTATGCAAATACGAATTTCTTAACCTTCTTTAAGCTAAAGATGTTGTTTGCTTGACCGCCCAAATTGAAAAATTATCAGAATATATGGTAATTATCGGTTCATTATCACAATCCGTTCTTGTCAAATTAACTCTTGCTAAAATAGTTTCCTTTCTTATAAAGTTTTTTATTAAAATGTTTAATATAAAATATATATATATACATCATTGAATTTATGTGGATAAGTAATAGGACATTTTAGCAATTATAATATTCAATCTTCGGATTCGGTTTATCTTATAAAAGCAACTTCATAAAATTATAATTTAATAATGCTATAATTAATTCAAACGTTGAGATTACATTAATTCCCATATGACTAAAACATAACTAAATATATAGATCATCATTAGGATCCGTGAATATCCTATTGATTGTGTGATCTCATATGACTTCACGTTTATTTATATATACCTATAGGGTGCTTCTAGCATTTTGTGCTGATTGTCAATTACACAGCTCTTCAATACGTTACAGTTTAGAAACTTACTTCTAATATATACTATACGGTTGTAAATATGGCGAAGCAAATATTTTCACATTGTGCAATACGTACCCTTAACTATATATACTATATACAATAGCAACCAATAGAAGGTTTGGTCATTTGTGTATATAGGTAACAATTATAAATATTGAACAATTTAGTTAATCACAAGAAGGAGAATGCATTATAGTTTCTTATTTCTTACGCCAACCAATATGTAGAAACGTTGGTTTAGCTGATCATAATAAGCAAATCTGCCAACCTTGACTTAATTGAACCAAGATGGACGATCAACTGACAGAGCAAAAAATATGTAAGCATCATTTATATATTTATTCCCAGATCTAAGAAAAAACTTTAGGTATGTATGACGTTTTCCTCAAAATTTCAACTTTTTTGTGAATATTAATTGAAAAGAAAACTTTAAATTCTTTATTGGGAATATAATTGATTAGAGTCTATAGAGGTATTTATTTTATTTGACTATAAAACAGCACTATTTGACAAAACAATTAGTTATTCTTGAACTTTTTCTTGTCTTCTAATATACCCTACCTGATTGAGAATACCATATACCTGATTGAGAATACCATATACCTGATTGAGAATACCATATACCTGATTGAGAATATAGGTTTTTTATTGATTTTGAAGGCAGAAATATCTATACATCAGAGGCCGCGTTATGCAAACTGTTGAATGTTCTTTTTTAATTGGAGCATTGATATTACTATAAATAAGTGTTCTAAATGTTTAAAACGAAGGAATGTTTTAATGTCATGTTAAGTAAATACATTTTATCGAACTATAACTATATTAGTTTTAAATGTGTGTATATATGATATGAATCTAGTAAAAAAATCCTTTTGTTACTTGGGGTGATCAACTTTCTTATTTTTATTAATGTACGAATTTATAAAGTAGAATATTTATCAATTATCAAAAAACGTATAAATCAAAGATTACCGTTTTCTATTCTAATCCAGTTTACTTTATACAAAAGATATTATGGTCCAATTAAGATTAATAAGATTATTTGTTTTAAATAATAAAAATTCAATCTTATGTGGTAGGTATTTAAAGATATTTTTTGTAACAAGTTAATGCTATTCTGGTATTTGCTAAAGTTGACTAACATTTACCACCTTTTTTAATTTAGCGGAAATTTTTGATCAGAAAATTGCTTCATTTGTTGTTCAACTGAATCTCAGGGACAATCAGAATGCTGAATTGACCACAAATTACAGAAATGTTTTAACAGATCTTCATGAAGTGAAAACTCAGAATGGAAAATTGGCCATAAATTATAATCAGATAAAAACAGAACTCCAAGAATTGAAGTCTGAGAACGGAGAATTGAAAACTCAGAATGGAAAATTGGCCATAAATTATAATCAGATAAAAACAGAACTCCAAGAATTGAAGTCTGAGAACGGAGAATTGAAAACTCAGAATGGAAAATTTGCCATAAATTATAATCCGATAAAAACAGAACTCCAAGAATTGAAGTCTGAGAACAGAGAATTGAAAATTCAGTATGGGGAATTGGAAAAAAAATCGTCAGATACTCAACTGAAATTGCAACAAATCGATCAATTGAAAGTGAGTAACACTGAATTGAAAGAGAGTAACACTTTATTGAAAAAGGAAATTCAAGAATGCAAACAGGAAATCGATAGTTTGAGAACTTCATGTGAATTCCAGTTTAAAGAGAAAGAAGAAAAAGAAAGAAGACTTCAAGAAGTTCTAAATAAATATGAAGGATGTGAGGAGCCATGGAAATGGCAACAAGAGATTGATATTTTGAGGGAGATCTGTGTCGATTTGCGAGCAGATTTTGACTCATCAGAAACGAAAAGGTTGGAAAGTGACAATAGCCTTAAAGAAATTCAACAACAATTAGAAGAACAACAAACGAGTAGGAACATTCCAATTCTCGAAGAAACTTGTAAAAAGTTGATAATAGAAAGAGATACAGCCTTACAAAAACAAACACAGTTGCTTTTTGAAAATGCTCAATTCAGATCAAGACTTGAAGAACTTGAAACAATTAAAGAAGAACTCAGACAAGCTAAAGAAAACCAATCATCACGTCAGCAACAAGGTCCTTCTAGAGGTAAAAATAATACTGTTTCCACTATAATATAGTTATATGTATACCTAACCTCCCATTAATCAACCCATAAATTCTAAAATAAGACTATTTTAAAACAAAATAATTTTTTTCAAATAGTGGATCAATACTTAATTGGAATACTCAGTCCAATTTTTAAAAAGTTTGTTCCAGCCAAATTCTTCTAACATTTGTAAAATGTGTTTTCAAAATTTATCAAATGAAAATCTCTGAATATTGTTTAGTGACTGGCTCAATTTTATGATTGTATTATATTCAATATAATATACTACATATAAAGATATATTTTAGCTGAAGAATTTTTGTATTATTTAGGAATTCCTATATAAATTTCACTGTAATTGTTGTTTCAAAAGTTTGATTTTAAAATTTAAATTGTTTTTGATTTTATTATATAGACGGAATTTTTTATCAAAGGTCGGGACTATAGCAGAAATGATTTTTTGAATAATCCATTTAGAACTGTATTTAGTTTTCAAAAAGTAAAATATTCACTAAATTTTCGAATACCTTTTGGAAACAATCAAATTTTTTATACCAATATGTTACGATCGGAATATAATTAATTTTCTACAATTAGATTCAATTGATAGAAAAAAGCACCAACTGAAGAATATGAAATTCTATATATTAATTGTTTTAGATAAAACATTCCTCCATCGTTGATTGTCTGTTTCTTATTAATAGCTAATCAAAATATAAATGATAATATTTTAATTAATTACATGGTTATCTATAGAATTGTCAAAGTGTGCCTTAAGAAGACCTGATAAGGACGAGAAAGAAGGCCCTGAAAAATATGGTAATTAATATATGAGATTTTGAAAAATCTCTTTTGAAAGATTGTTTTGAATTCATGTGTATAAATAGATGGAAATAAATTGCATTTATCTAGATAAATATAATAGAAAAGAGACGATTTCAGTTTATCTTAATTTTATTTACTAATTTGAAAGGTGATTTGCATTAATTAGTTAAAGTTTTTTCTGTTATCTTATTCTTCAGAAATTGCAAAATGTCCTCCATTATCAGATAGTAAGTAAAAACTTAGTAAAATATTTTTTATTGATAAGATAAATAGTTAATGAAATGCATTAAAACAAAATATTCTATAATGAAACAGCTAGGGAATACTTTATAGTAGTCCCTGTAATGAAATTTATAAGTATACTTATATTCCTGCATTGGAGGATTTGCTCATATGTTATATATGTATTTACTCCATATTTACTTCATTTTATCCAACAAGTATTCGGACGGTGAAGCTAAATTCACTAAATATACCATAAACATTAGGTTATATTTACAGATCATATAAATATATATATATACCAATTGTGTGACTTTAATGCGCTGAAAATATAATTTTTAATATCAATGGTCCCCAACTCCGCGGTCCCTTGGACGTCATATTTATATCCGCGGTCCCTTGGACGTCATATTTATATCCGCGGTCCCTTGGACGTCATATTTATATCCGCGGTCCCTTGGACGTCATATTTATATCCGCGGTCC
>JAUZNC010012674.1:0-11699 GCA_034780395.1 Vannuccia rotundouncinata | reverse complement strand
GGACGTCATATTTATATCCGCGGTCCATTGGACGTCATATTTATATCCGCGGTCCATTGGACGTCATATTTATATCCGCGGTCCATTGGACGTCATATTTATATCCATTTTATAATGACGTTACAATTTTAGATATTCTAGTAGTCAGAATAAGATCTATGAATTCCGGAAATAAGATGGAATAATTAGATTAGCAACGAAAACAGAAACGTTTAGATAAAGAATTAACTCTCTAAAATATCTTAATCATATGTTCTATATTTATTTATTCAGGAATGCAAAATTTTGTGGGACAATATATACCAGGAAGAATAAATTGGGGTCCAATAGTTCTTACTAAAAATGGTACTTGTTTATTCCAACCTGCTGGAGACGAAATTCCCACGGAATTAGAACGATGGCGTTCCATTGTTGAAGGCGGAAAAATGGAACTCTGGAGTGCTCCAATTATCGCTCCATCTAACAGTGGCGGTTGTATTGTTGTGGTCAAACTATTAGCTGGTCATTGTTCTGATCATTTTCTGTCGGTCTGGCTCGAAGTGTCCGACATCGAATATAATTTAAATTTCGACCTATCGCCAACTAATCTCTTCAAAGGAATCATGAAAGTATCAATTCTTGATCAAAGCGTCAGTTCTCCGTTTTCCATCGAATGTAAAGGAGAACCATGTCAAGTAATCAAAATGGATATGCGAGATTTTGATATGAATTGTCGTCCTGATATACATTTGTGTTTTTATCCGAAATAATGAAAAACTATTGAGTTATTAAGTATAAATACCTATTGGTCTCCCTTAATAACTTTCTATTGCTTACAAATTAATAAAAACGTAGCTTTATTTTTTACATGTATATAATTATAACTGAATTTTATAATAATCGGGCATATATGTTCCCATAACTTTCATAAGATACAGTATAGTAGATTGTTAATTAGATTATTTAAAAGATTTTTATATTGAACTGAATAATAATTATTTTGTGTTTAATAAAAAATTTAACCTCCCAAAAGTTTAATTTTTTCTTTTGCATATTAAAGTATATCATATTAGATTTCTCTGAAATCTATAATCTATACCATATAAGTGTAAGTATATTATATACGTATAATGATTTTCGACAATGAATGACATACAGAGTAATAATATTCTTATTATACTTTTAATATGTATAAGCATTACCAAATATTACAATTTACCAATATTTTCAATGCAATATAATAATATATGTATTTATAATTAATTCTAATTATATACACGTGCACTTTCATAGAATCATTAAGTGATCTTAGGAAACGTACGCATGTATTTTTTCCATTTAAAAATACATAAAATAGTTTATGGAAAATTTTTATTTTAAATAGTAATATCATATTTTAACAATACAGTCAAAATCGGCTAAACGTATGGACATTCATAAAATCAAAAAATCGTCCGGTTTATACAAAAAACCAGAATACAATGTCTATGTAAAGTTACTATAGTGATATGAATGAGATAGATACTATATATATAACACTACTGCACTATGCCCTGCACACATTAACTTGTTAACATTCAAAGGAAGAAAACTGCGCAACTCATAATATGATTAAAATAGGTATCTAATATGTCAATATAGAGATTATTTCTATGTGCGATAATGCAATATTATAATAATTTAAATTGTAACGTCCGGATTACACATAGCTAAATATATAATAATGCACATGGGTCCTAGAAATGCGTCTGGTATAATTGCATATCCCATTTATTTAGTTATTAAATTTAACATAGAAAAGATACAACCAAGTAAATTGTTTAGCGTCCAGTCACGGATTACTTTTTAAGAAATTACTTTCTAGTAATCCGTGCGTCCATTTTGTGCAATCATCCGAAGTAGACTGTATTTAAAAATACCCATTTTTGATTACACCGAAATAAACGGATTAATTCAGAGATTACATAGAAACGGGACATACATAGAGAACGTGTATAATCTATGAATAGACATCTGGTATAATAAATGTAAAATTTAATATTGTAATTAAAATTCACATAACTCGTAGACAAATTCTATTAAATTTTAAACAACAGCAACGAAAAAGTTGGCAAAAACGACTTTAATTTATTACGTTTTAGATTCGAATAGAAACTGAATAATTACTTAACTTTATTAATTTGAAAATACACTAGACAATTTTATTGATGGAAATATTTATAATTAACCTTAATGTACAACAACAAAAAATGATTAAATTTGAAAAAACGAATTTTTAATTGAAATAAAAAATAACACAATAGAACAAATACACAGAACAAAAAAGGACAAGTTCAGTCAATAAATAGAGTGAATATATAATGATTACAAAAGTTAGTGATTATTAATAATGATAAAAATTAATTGTGATTAATAATATTAGGAAAATTTCTTTTCATAAAGAGCTAGGAACACTCGATGAATGTAATTGCCTTTCCAGTCTTCTCCAGAGATGTCTGTAGTTCTTCTTTTGTCAATGAAGATGTAACTGTCACGATCTTTGTGTTAACATCTGCTTCAACATTGGTAACACCGTCTATTAAATTTGTTTACAAGAAGAATTAATAGTTGTTATCTTAATATATATTTATATACTGAAATGAAGTAAGGATAAATATTTCGATATTTATTTTTGTAAAAATGTAGAAATCTTTACAATTAAGTATTTAAATAAAAAAGGCAAAAACAGGAAGTGTAGAGTAATCATTTTTTAAAACTTGTCATTTAATATATAAAAATCATATTTAGAGTAAAACCGCTTGCTTTAAATAAGAAATATAGAACAAAACATATTTTTTGTTATAAGGAAATAATAACTAGTACAACAAACCTCCAAGTTTTCCCAAAACACGTTTTGCTGCATTGGCACATCCATCACAAGTCATCTCCATCTTAAATTTATAAATCTGGAACATAAAAATAAAATATATACAGTATATTTTCCAAAATCTTACAGGTATCATATAAAGATATACAAGGTGTTTCATAAGTCTGTTCTCATAGGTTACAGCAGTAGGTAGTTATATTTTTAATGTGCTAGTCATAGATCTAGTCATGTGGAGGCACTTAAAATTGGTTGTGTTACAGGATGCATGTGTCAATATCAGTGAAAACATTTTAACAGCTACCCAGAGAAGCTTTAGTGAATGGATTCGTCTTTGAATTCCTGAAGGGGCTCATGATTCATATTTAAACAGCCTTTTTTGCTATAAAATTTGATTCTATTAATTAGATATATTTTTGAATACACTATTAGCATAATCTTAGCACAATTATAAAATCATAGATATTGTCTGAATAACAATTTAATAGTAAATTGCTTTTTTTTATACTTAAAATACCTTTAAATGTAATAAATGTACAACCCATTCCACCCTGCACCTTTGAGTATGCTTTCGGTTGACTTCCCCTTACAAGCTAGCATACTCCTCTATAATATGTATTACAAAATGGACATAAATACTAGTATATATGAATACAAAGAATACACAGTACAGTATATTATTTGAAAACAAAAATAATAACCATTAACAACAATAATAGCTGGGACAACAATAACATAAAAACTGATATTTAATCTTAAACAGATATCAAATCAATGCAGGACTTATTAGGGGCTGTCCATAAAATGTGTGATGCTATTTTTTACATGTTCAAACCCCCCATGGTAATGCTTTGTGACAATTTTGCATACCCCCTAAATAAATATGTGATGCTGGTCAACCTCCCTCCTTACCTTGCAATATGACAATTCGAAAACAGAATGAAACATCTAGCTAGCAAGCTACCTACCTATGCATATTTCAAATCAAATATTTAAATCAATATAGGCATTCTCCACTATGCACAGACATCAAACTACAAGAGCATATACAGATTGGTAACCAATTAGAAATAGATAAATTCTATGATGCTAACCCAGTGACTTCATGCAAGGCTGCCTGCTGGGGCAGACTTGATTTGAAGCATACAAGCAATAGTAAAAAATACATAGATTGTCCACTCTCATTATTTTTTTCCAGCATCATGGAATGCTGCACTAACAACCCACCCCCCCCTCCCCCCATGATGGTCTGTGACATTTTCAGAACCCCCTGCACCCCCCTCTCAGGTATCACATGTAGATAAATTTATAATTAATTTTGTAGAATTGCATTTAATAAATTCATATATATATGGTACAAATTTACCCAATCATAGATCATAGATATTCTAATGACACTGCACTATTTGCAACCTGCATCTATGACATACAACAATGGATCTACCATGTCAATGATGCTGACAAAGAATGTAGTCTATAACTCCACATAAAGAAAACAAAACTAATGCGCTCTATCACACTAGATAAACAGAGATCATTGTTGATGGTGATAAGATAGATCAAATAGATCCATTCTACAGATAGATCCTTGGAGTCCAACTAAACAACAAGGATGATGCAAAAAATAAATTGTGCAGTGTTAGCCTCATCCAAATGACAATTATAAGATGCAGCTATATTATGAACAGCATAGAATAAATTAAATGTCAATCTCAATTCAGAAATATCTCTTATCAAAAGCATTGGCATTTCAACCATGAACTATTTGATTGAGGAACCAATCCTGGACCATTAATCATTCCATGATTGATGCCTTTGAAATGAGGTATCTTTGCAGAATTCTTGGGTTTACATAGAAAGATTTTAAATCCATTAAAGAAGTCTTAAACAAGAGTGATTCAATCAAAGAACTGTAGAAGCTCATTAAATAATTTAGGCCACACAGTTTGCCATAAATTTACAACCTGGAAAAGAAAATTAGGTGATTGTAGCATACTTGGTTGTTAATTAAATTTTTTTTTAAATAAACAAATCATCAAAAAACAAAAAAAAATATATAAATAACATATATTATAAAAATATGATTGTTTTACTTTTAACTCATATAAATAACATGAATTAATGAAAAATAACCATTTGACTATGTTTTTGATGTTCAAGGTGTGGTAGACCTGGCAGAGCTGGGTCTCAGGGTTAGAAATATATTTTTTAAAGCTTTGTATTGATTTTACTATCTAATATTATAAGGTTACTGTCTAAAGGGTGTGGTAGACCTGGCTGCATATAATTAAAGACTCTATAATTATAGGTTGCAATAAATAATAATAAACTTTTGTTTTTTAATAATTTGTTTATTTTTAGAAAAAAAATAAGGTTACCATGTGCCCAAAAATATGGTCATCCTCTGAACCAAAAGATTGATTGAGGACCAAGGTTGCACACTTTCTAGGTCTCTCAATTTATAACCAGAGGTCCTTTGAAGATAAATGGTTCCATATAGTAAGAGATAATTTAGCTTATTATATTATCCAGGCTGTATACCTTGTGACCCTAGGAGAATATATCCATCATAAAATCTAAAATTTTATACACAAAATAGGAAAAAACTAAAGTAACAGGTATGCAAACTATATTAAAATTATGAAGGCTGGCTGGATTTTTTCAAGTGAATTTTTTCCAAGATTTTGTGCATATAGAGCCCAATTTTATAAACACATAGGAAATGGCTAAAATCTTGGGTGTGCAAATTTAATAGAATTTTTGATAAAAATCATTAGACTAATAGTTTTGATTTTATTCTTCAGTTATGTATACAGAATTTAGAAATGTAAAAAAATTAATTACGTTGTAACCAATCCATGTAAATAAAATGAAAGACAAAAATTGTAATTACTTTAGACATAGTGTGGAAAACAAATTTTGTTGATTGCTGTTCCTATTGCTGTTTAAACCCAAACATTTGAGGGTGAATATCAAACCTTTTATCATGATATGTTATCTGTTAAAATGTTAAAGAAATTTTGGTTTTGATTGATAATAAAAAAATTAAAAAAAAAATTATTTGGGATAAACAAATTATTATTTTCAAATATTTTATATGTTTATTAACTTTAAAATAATCTTTATTTTTCATCCTTTATTTGTATTACTTGTAATAGTTGTTATTTCTCAAATACTTCGCTTATCAAAATATATAAACAAGACTAAAGAAGTAAAAAAAATAATGCTAAAAATAATAAAACCTGGAATATATTGTCAGAATGATTTTTAAAACACAAATATATCCTTTCCTAATATTTATTAATTAGATGTTAGATTTTATTTTTTAAATTCGAAAAATGTCACATATATATGAATATTTTTATATTTATAAATGTCACTATCAAAACAACTGGTCGTACAATTGTCGTCTGCAACCACCCTTGTCTACAAACATTTCAACCAACGGAAAACTGACGACCGTTCTTTCTTAGATGCTGTGCCATCTCTATAGAATAATCTATCTCCAGTAATTAGATGAATCCAGGACTTTAATGTTTATAAATTTATTCTTTTTATTATCAGCATATAAAACGCTATCTGTCGTAGCCCATCCATTATTTATATAACTATTATTTATATACCGTTCAGCGCTATAGACATTGTATACAATATTTTAGCGCTATAAAAATATATAATTTTTATTATACAATAAATGTATATAAATAAATGTATATAGTGAAACGTAATAATTCGGAATAATTTGAGTTGTCTTCAATGTTATAACCAGCATCTAATCATGCAACGGAGAAAGATGCGCCCTTCCAATCTTAAAACATAAAGAGACCATGTAGAATTAAGATAATTGTTGCTTAATATAAGAATAGACAACTTTTGTTAATAAATCAGAGGGGTCGATATCTGCCTCTTCATGGCTAAAATAAACAGAATATTTAAGGGGCTATAACAGTAGAATACAAATCAATAATATTGAGATAGCCGTTTCTATAATACATACTAGAAGTGAAGGCCTTAAGTGTTAAAAAATGCAGCTACATATATTTTTACTGATACTCATTACGATGTTGTATCACTGCCATCTAAACAAATCATTAGAATTATTAAAATATTTTAACCCGAAGGGTTAATCAGAATTAATAAAATTAACCATATAATTTTAGTTCTGATTTTTCAATGAGTTGCTATTTATTATTAGCTTAAAAATAAAAAGTACAATTTTCGGGTCTTATACAAATTTGTTTTTAATATTTATTAAATAAACATGTAGATGACTTGTTATAGAAGAAACCAATTATAACATATAACAATATGCAGAATAATAGATATGTGCCTACAATAAATTACACACATGAATTTACAAATAGTGTATGAATTGTAAGTAAAATAGCGTAATTGTGAACAATATTTGCTGTAAATAATTACTTAAATTAAAAATTAGTATTTAACTTACAAAAATTATAATAATGCTTCACTTTAAATTGAAAGTATAAACACCTATTTACAAATTAAATAACAGCAGCTTATATACACGTGGACACAAGTTTGTGATCAGACAAGGAAAACAATTATTTAATCACAATAAATCTGAAAAATACCCCACAACAAACGATTTTGTTTTAAGTGTTAATAGCAGAAATAGTCGGTAAATCAGTCGGTAAATTCTCAGTTTCCATGGTATTATGACGTTGTCGTGGGGCACCATCTGATTGTGCTGACGTCATGTCGATATCGGAAGCTCCAGTTAATCGTGCGGCAGCCAACTGTTTGCGTGTTTCATTATATAGTTGAATATCATGACGGTAGTCTTCATAATCAACAGGAATATCAACCAGATAGTCTGTATGAACGGGAATAGCGAAAACTTCCGGTAGCATGTAAGGTTTAAGCCAACCAACTAAGGAGGAGTGTCCTGGTGAGTATTGGGCTTCGCTATGATAAAATAATACGCCATCTACCTGCAAATATATGAAAAACTGTTTGGTATTGACCATACTAGCATTTCATATGTCAATTTAAGATGTATTAAGTTTACCTTCCATGGTGGTGGTACAGAGAGCTTCTCTGTCATGGTTTCTTTGTCACATAAATGATGTGGAATGACACTGAATTCAACCTGGAATTATTCCCAAAATGCAATACATGCCATGATTTATGAGAGGCAATATCCAAACCAAAGAATTAAAAAGGATTATAGCGTTCATAATAGTGAATCAAAAGAACAATTTCTTACAAAGACAAACCAATTTCTGTTATGTATACATATAATTAAAATCTGAAAATTGCATTACCGCCGAATCGCTTTTTGATTCAATTTCAGATTTGTAGTATCCTTGCAACCAATCGAATCGATATGCAGACTGGAATAGTTTATGAAAACAAGAAATCGATTTAATATAGACTGAATAATTTACAAAGAAGGATTATTTATTTATCTTACATCGAAGTCATAATAAGCGGTCTCTCTCCAGGCCATAATATCCAGCACGTGTAACTTGTCCTGAGACATCTCCATGATGCAGTCCAGTACGGTGAAGTGCTTATGACGGTCCGCTCGCGTATCACCCAGACCTCCGCCGGGCAAATGTGAGAGGAAAGATTTGATACGATGTCCGGTCTTGCTAAAGACTTTTGTAGAACCCTGTAGTTTTTAAAATTGAAACACGAATGCATTTAATAAATTATTTCTGCTGAACAGGTAATGATTAATTGTGGAACTAATGTAAACTAATTAATTGTAAAACTAATGAATTTAATACGAAAATTTAGGATAGGTACCTTGGAAGCTACAACTAGGACATGTCGACCAACCGGACACATCTTCATCACATACAAGTCAGCAAAATCTGGCGCAATAAATAGCAGCCATTCTGCCAACATCAATTGATTTTTGTACAAGTGTCCACCAGGATACAAACGTTTCTTTTTTTTAGTGTCACTAAATACGTTTTCAGCAGTCATCTCATCTTCATACTCCTTTTCAATTTCTTCTTCGTTCTCATTCGATTCTGCAAACTCTGAATCTGCCAATTTCCGAGCATAATTGAAAGAGTTGAATCTTTTATTTTTCTGATTAGTAAGCTCTGCATGCCTACGTTTTTCTTGGTCCATGGCTCGGCCACGGTTTTTGTAAAGTGCCATATGGGGATGGGTATTGAGAACATTGACACATGAATTCTCTGTCATACCAACTCCCATTGCTAGATTTTCACAAAGTCCATCCAAATCCATTATCAACTGGAAGGCTGCTGATTCGCTAAATAAAGAATAATTTTAGATAATTAGTACTTCATAAATAAATAAAATATATTGGTGGTTTCATTGATAACCTTTTCCAAGGATCAATTCTGTTAAAACATTTTTTCATGACACGTCATAACAGGAATATATAGTAAGAAGGTATGTTTTTAAGGCATACATAATATGTAAATGGAATTTATATATGCTATCCTGATTATTGGAATTGTTTTAGCTCTTTTTTTGTATTTATAAATTGATATACTTATATTAAAATCCATGTAACCCTTTAAATTTTGAGAAAAATATCTAAACAACTATAATTAAAATTTATCATATACAATATGAATCAAGAATTCTCAGACTTCTAAATAAGAAACACTTTCTCTCATATAATAAGTACTTGGAAGTACCATGGTTAACACAATATTAAAAAAAAAATTTAAAGTCTTTTTCAAGACTTAATGAGAAATTACAACACAATGATACAATGAATATTAAATGTGATGTAGGAATGTATGGAAAATGGAATGTAAAATAGAACAAATGTCAAACCAAAAAATTATTCACTATATATATTTATGGATAATCAAACTGATTTTCTAACTTATTCTAACTAACTAAAAACTGAAGAAATCAAATTGAAATTAGACATTAAAAAATTCCAATACTTTTCCATATGCTGAATTGAATTTTGCAATTTCAAGACATTTCCAGTTTTTCAAGGCATGTACAAACATTGAAGTATTAAAATTCACAAATTATAAAAAAAATTACGAATTTTATCATTTTAATTAATTTATATTAGATAATGTAATTCCAAAGAGTTGATTGCATAATTTTATATTAGCTTACCACTGGTACTCAAGGATTGCATAAACTGCAACCAGTAGTACTACACAGAGAAAAATATTTATCACTAGGTGTAAATACTTTAAAATCGATATAATTAGTCCAATGTTCTACTCAATGTTAACTCAATTATTTCGATTTAGTTTTCATGTTAGCATTGGAAAAATTGCAGGACATATAATAATGTGTTATGGAATGACTTATATCTTAATTTACATTAGACATATATAAAAATTTATAGAAATTTCTCACAAATTATTTAAAAATAAAATAAATTTGCTCTCAAATAAAAAAAGCATTCTAATTTTATATAGATATATGTACTTATTAATATGAAATAATTCTATTCAACATCCAGATTCTAAATTGTAGGACTTAAAAATAACATCATTAAATTTGTGGAAATCAAGAACAAATTGTATTGGAGTTTCCAAATTATAATTGGTAAAGCTATAAGTAGTACATGTTTTGAAAAAAAAATTATGCAAGGTATTAGTTAGTCTAGCAGTATGTAAATACCTCTTTATACAAGTGAATTTACTCCCTGGTAGTAACTGCTACTGGTATTAAGGCTACTACTAATATATATAGTGGAGAATTTCATGTGGATCATTTAAGACCAATGTGCTTCTTATAGAAGGTTGAGTGCTATAATTGCCACTGAGATAATGGGACAACTCAACCCAAAAAACAATAGTATTGTTTAATGTTATGAGGACAATAATAAATATCAAGGTATTTACTGTTGATATACCAAATTTGCATCTTTTAACATTAATTATGGTTTGACAATAGTCAAACAAACCAACTCAGGTAACCCTATATTAGTTTGGCAGCATAATTTGCAAATTTTTTAGTTTTCAATAAATGGCATACAATAGAGAAACATAATTTTTATAAACAAATATATTTTTTATAAAAAATATGATTTAAGTGTAAAAGGCTATATTGTCATATATTATTTTTCATTTGTATAATTATATTAATTTACTAAATGTACAAAACAATAATAAATCAAAATAAATTGAAGCAGACAATAACTGAATAAAATATATTGAATATTCCAAATAACTCTTTATCAAGTAATACATCTATACAGCCAGGAAAAACACAAGTGACTAAACCACTAAAGCATTACATAATAAAAGCCACTAAAGCATTAATTATGTAATGCTTTAGTGGTTTAGTCACTGTGTTTTTCCTGGCTGTATAGGTGTATTCCTTGATAAAGAGTTATTTGAAAATGTGGAATATTAAATATATTTTATTCAGCTATTGTCTTCTTTACTTTATTTTACCTTTGAGCTGATGGCAAACATTAACATAAATCAGTTTTATTACTTATTTACATATATAAATAAATGGGATTGCACACAATCATATTGTCATACAGTTTATTGTAATTCCTTATTATTGATAAAGCTATTCTATTAAATTTTATTTTTAATTTTGATTGAAAATAATAATCCTACATTTGAAAAAATCTATTATTTTATTTATAAAATGGAATCATATAATGAATTATATACTATGTTTATAATTGAAATATATATATAAATATGAAAAATTAGAACAAAATGAAAATACATACTAAAATAAAATAAGAGAAACAAAAACATAGAAAGTTAGTTTTATATTACAAAATCATTAGATTCTTTTATTAACCACTTGACGCCGGGGATGTACGGCGTACATCACCAGGTAGGGCCCGGGGACGTACACCGTACGTCCAATTTGTATATCGTATATATGTGACTTATTTTCTATTCAG
>JAUZNC010012673.1:59950-71729 GCA_034780395.1 Vannuccia rotundouncinata | reverse complement strand
CATAATTCATAATTAGCAGAAAATTGCGAAATTTAAAAAAATATAATTTTGATGTATTTTTTTCAGTAGGGCAACTGTGATGTCATTTACAATTATTATTTTACTACTGTGGATGCTGTCACAATTTGATAAACTTTTATTCCATTTTTGTGAAAGAAGTTTAGATTATCCACCCTTAGAAACGACACACTTCTAATGCACTTGAGAATACACAAATTATATTGATTGCTAATTATTTTTTTTATAAATAAGAATTTAGACTATACAATTTCTGAAAATATAAGACAATTGATGACTTTTCTTTTGTAAAAGTTTTGTTTTAACAAAACATAATTTCAAAAAAATAATATTCAGCATTCTTAAAAAACTATATTAGGAACTCAAACAACATGTTATGTTTTTTTTAAAGTAGTCTCTATTTAACAGATTAAACTATATTATACCTTTAATCTACTATACATGCATATTTTTAATTGCAAACAATTCATTTTCTTCCTGTTATGTATTGAATTTCTGAACTCATATAAAATTTGATGGTTGATTATAAGAACAGAAGTCAGACTTAGTAAAGAACTTTATTTTGGTCTGACAAAATCTTCAAGAGACTAGAAACAAATAGCTAGTTATTAGAAGTTATATAAGCACTTCTCAGATAACTATATTAATTAAAGAATAAAAAAATAATAATGGTTTAAAGATAAAAAATAAACAAAAGAATGAAAATGTGGCCCACAATCTATGCCCAACAAAAAAACGTTGCTCACTTGAAAGACAAGTAGGCCTGAAAAAATACAATAATCAGTCATAAACAGGATAACGGTTTCTTATGTTCACCAGTCCACTTGCTCATCGGCGAGAAACAGAAGTTGAGGGGATCTAGAGAAGAGAGATGAAGTTGGAAAATTGATTCTAAGAGCTGTTGATGACTACTGAAGTCTTTGGAAGTTATGCAAAGATCGTCGATATATGGAAGAAATTCTAGGTACCCAAATATCAATTTTGTATTTTTCTTACGAATTAAAAAAAAGGTTAAGAATAAGGAGGTATTACTTGGTCAAATAATATCATAAGTTAGCATCTGATTAATAATGTCCTTTGCCAGTTGTTTATAAACCTCCAGTAGTTACGATGACATGTTTCAGTGTAATGTAAGGCGTATATCACTATAATTTTGCAAAAGTGGTCACAATATTTGTTTAGTTTTTGGAATATTCGTATTTCCATAGTTAACACTTATTTCTGGTTGTGAGTATAATTGTTTCGGGATATCGCATCCTAGTACATCATATGGGATATTCGCAATAAGAAAGTTGATATACACAGATTGGTTACACAGAGAGAGGTTACAAGAGATTTCTTCACATTGAATACCTCTGAAAAAAACTGATAAAAAGGTTTGATTGTACTTTTGGTGTGACCTATGAGAATTAATATACTTATAAGTGGAAGCTATAAAATATATAGGAGAACTGCTGTCCATATATTGATGTAGTAAATAAGGATTAGAGTTAAATAAAATAGTTGTACAAAATGGCGTTGTAATAGTAAGGCTAATAGCGGGACCACACTTAGCCAGATTTAGTTTTTTTGACAATCAACAGAAACATGCAAGTGACCAAATCGATGAAATTTGTTGCATTGAGTTTTAAGCTCTTTACAATTGAATGAATAGTGACATGACTGGCATTATGGCAGTTGTGACCACGAATTTGCACAGCTGAGATTGAAGAGTGAAATGTTAAGTTCCAAATGACAATGTTAACAGTAAATTAACAATATCCTTTGAATTCGATTCCTTCCCAAAAATGAATGCTTGAATTGTTTTCTTTATACCTTAATCGTCGATTGAATTGATGATTTCATGTCTTATGAAATCGCTATCAAAGGTTGAATAATATTGGAGACACACCAGCCACTGCCAGATTGACTTAACATTGTCCATAAAAGCAAACATCAAAGAATTTAGTTTGCGCAATAAAGTATGTGCAATAATATTACATATAATATATCTATTATTCTACAGAAATGCTACATATAATATATTTTTGAATAGGTATTTGTACAATAAAATTGTTTTACACGTCTATATTTTTGGTTTTTATTTAACTTTTCAATTTTTACTAGCAAAATTTACATACAATCCGAATATTGCAGCACATGACAGTTTTGGGTGTTAAGAAATATTGAATTTTAGCATATTTCAATATTTTGCCCATTTAAAAATTAATTTAAAAAGATTTTTAGTTTACCAATATTATCATCCCTGTTTATACCATAATGAATTATTTTAAAATATCTTATTTTGAGTATCATACCTACTTACCTATCATAAGTAATTCATTCCCAGCATATAAATAAATAAACATTGATTGATATAATTAATTTCTAGTCAAAAGACCCAACATACTTTGTAGAATATGTTTCATATACATGGTATTACTCTCTGACTTAACTACAAAACTTATAATTATATATACTTCATGATGTGACCTTTGAAACCTTTGGTGGATATGAATTTTTACTAAATTGCAATATTGTTGTGGATTATATGGTTGCTGAAATTAAAACCACACATTTTTTCTATTTTGAGTATTTGAGAAACATGGACTGGACTATATGTAAATATTATTTTTAAATTTAAAACTTTCTATTTAGAAACTATTCCGTATCCTCTTTTTAGGTTCATATATGATGCCATCCAAAGAAAATGTAAATGAATATCCGCGAATTTATGAGATAAAAATTTCTACTTGGGAATTAGCTTTCTATTGGATATGCTATTTGAGCATTGTTTCTAAATCTTTTTATGAATTAATTTCTTACTCTCAAAATGAAGGTATGTATATTAATTAAATGAAATCATTATTTGGTTCTTGCCTAACTTAGACAATTAAGTACAAGCTGTACATGATATCTATTTGAATGTAATTTTGAATTTAGAAATTTTGAGGATCTACAATGAAGAATTATTGATTGAGCCAACATTTTTCGGATTTTTTCAGGTAATTTGCATTCTATATAATATGGTTTACGTGTCATAGACACATAATAAATATTCAATATAATTTATAAATAACTAGAAAATATTATAGATGTTTCGGTATTTAGGTATTCTTTAAAATTTAAAACAGAATAAAAAATTGTTAATTTGATTTTTTTTAATTCATTTGTGTGTATACAGATACAAAATGATTCGTTTTTAACTAAATTTATTATTTTGTAGATATATTTGGTTAATTCAAAACAAATTTGCTTAGCATTTATGTACATGTGATTTTCAAAAATACAATTAATCAATTTTTGTGAATTACGATTATATATTTATTAGACAATATTTTGATTTCTAGTCTAACTCTTTAGTATATATGAATAAATATATAGTTTTAACTACTCTTCCATATTATATTGTACCGTTTTGGGCTGTCTGAAAAGTTTGATATATTATTTTTCCAATATATTTTATATATATTTCTTAAATTTATTATTATTTTTTCATTTTTTATTATTTACTGTTTAGGAGAGTAATGAAGACTGGATACTATTGAAATCAATTGCAAAATTTTTATTTCTATCCAATTTAATATTTTTGGTTATTTCACGAATGTTTAGATCTTTTACAAATAAATGGGTAAGTTTCTGAAGCTACGTTGATTAATCGTTGGCTAATTTATTGGTTAAATTTGTTATATGAAATTGTATTTATCGAGTGAATACGGTTGCATTATTTAGTTACAATATAACAAGAATATTTCATTCCCTTTGCAGTTGTTGCGCATTCGATATTTCTTATATTTCTGGAACCTTTTATATACTCCTATTTTTCCTATATATTTGTATAGACATTCATATAATAAATACATATAATTACAGTCAAATGACTTTTAGAAATAAAAAAAGTTTGTATTACGGTAATGATTAGTTTTGTTTTTATGTAAAAATAGGATTGGAACTATACTTGATACTTTTGGTATTTGAAAGACATTCCATTTAACGTATATTTCAGTAAAAGTGTTCTATTTATTCATTAGATTATTAATTTTTTGTTCGTAAAATTTTTAGATTTTCTATCAAATTATATTTTGTCAAAAGCTTTTTTATTTTGTGACTACACCTAAATAAAACCATTTTGTCTTTATTTTTTGGTTATTTAGTCATATGTGATATTAATTCCATACATACTCCTAGTATATAATATTTATACATAATTGTATTCCTTATATTTCAGATTTACAGCATATCTACCATCTTGTTCTCTTGTTTGGTATTAAATTTTATGTGTTCATGGAAATTGATTATATGTATTTTTCTGCTAACTACAATCTTCGTCATCTTGGGATATTTTCGACTCTTTATTTTGTCATGGCCGTTGGCTGTGTCATACTATTTATGCATGAATAGTAACTTTTTTTTAAAGTTTTACACTGAGGTATTTATTATTCTTAATTTTAATTTTAAATATATATTTTTAAAGATATTTTTAAAGATATTTTGTTAATTTTTTCATAATTTCTCTATGTTTTACTGAATGTGAAAAATACATCAAGTACATTAAATAATCTTCATTAATTCGAATGGAAGGATTACCTCGAAATAACCTTTTGACTTCTAATACAAACTGCAAGAATCAACTTTGAGTAATTCGTTTTTAGTTTCAGGATCGTGAAATGTAAGATTTAAGTGTAAGCTATATTCTTTCTTCAACCTTTGCAGGTGGTCAAAAACTTGTGCTCTTTTTTCGCTTTTAATTAAAGGTAAATACTGAATGAAGGGGCATAAATCTAGGTCGCATAAAAAAATTCGCCATGGTAAACACTAAATTGAAAACGTCGTCATTTGAAAAAAAAAGATTCCTCGTTCTTTTTTATTCTGATCCAAAGAGAAAAACCTAATGATCACATTGTTTCTTTTTTTGGAATAGAGGTCAATAGGGAGTTATATAGATGTATAACTCCATTCTACTTTCGTTATGTGTATTAATGTCAAATTTCATTACAAAATTATATTTATTATTCAAATATTTAAACGCGATTATACGGTATAAAAATTATATAATTTGTTCCCTTTAGAATGTCGTGGACACATATTCTTTCCAAATGTTGTATGCGGGCGCTTGTCTATTCTGTATTCGAGGAGTCAGTGTGGCACATGAACTTTCAAAGTGGAAAGTTCGAACCCCTTACGCTTATCTTGCCTGTTATCACTTTATTTTTTATCCGATTACATTTTTCTTTGGGCCGCTTATTAATTTCAACTGTTTCTACAAACGTGTGAGTAGTTATCTATACTATATACATGCTACTAATAAATAATATCTACGCTTTTACAAAATCTCATTTAAATATTTATTTAGAGCAAAATAATTTAATCAATGATCACTTCTACTAATTTTGAAAGGGTCACCCATGAGGGATATTTTGAGAGACACGAAAGCATTCAATTAAAAGAGCCAAAGTCGTTTAGTCCTCTTTTCCAATTAGACATCTTTCTGCAGATCATCTTCGTTATTTATTCTCTAGTTTTCATTTATAACTATTGGAATTATCTAGGTTATAGAGTAGCAGACTGTGCTATAAAACGTATTCACCTCATAGATATATTATATAAGGTAAAACAAAAACTATATTCATTTTGTATAAAGTTTGAAAATATATATATTACTTATATGTATTATTTATTTAAAAATATAAATTAATATTTGTGATTTAAGTTTTACTTAGCTATTTACTTAGCAAACACTATAACCAATATAAAGTAGAAATATAATTTCACGGTTAATGATTATTGTATTAATATTTTTTTAACGTTATATATCTCAATGATCATATTTCCGTTTATATTGTTTCCATACATTCTTTTATCCTTTACCTCTATAATACCAAGATGGCATCAATATAATACTAAACTTTATACGTTCACATAATTTAAATTAATTAATATCAATTATGACAGATTTTGTAAGAAAAGTGGAAGCTTTTTAAATTAAATTAAATGAAAATGTAATCTAATTTAATCACCTTAAATTTGTTTTCTAAAATCAGCTAATAAACCCTCAACCAATCGTCAGCTATTGGTCTATAGGTGGTCGTGCGATTCGATTGGTTCTCTGGGCCTTTCTCTTGGAGATTATAACGAGTCTTACTCTTGTCAATGTCTACTTTAATTCGGGTGCTTTTCATGGGGGAAATCGATGGCAAATGTTTGCAGCCTGCTATGCTTGTGGAATCCAATTCTATCTGTTTTATGTGCAAACCTATGGTTGGACGTCCTTGCTCATCACTCTGGACGGCTTTAAAGCCCCCGACTGGCCCAGTTGTATCTCACGAATATATCTCTACTCGGAGATGTGGAGGTCCGTCTAAAATAATTTTATAAAATATTATATATATATTATATATTTTATTTTTTGTGATCATTACAAAATGTTATTATAGTAATATAACCCGGAGGCAAATGAAAAAGTAATTTTCTAAATCGATAATCTAGCTAGATTTTAATTAATTTTTATTGGTTTTATGCTATACTACTTATAGTATTGAAGTAATGTATTTATGTTTTAACAAAACTATGCAATATCGTTAATTATAATTTATTTTTGTTAAAGATATAGATAATAAATTTATGTGTATCACCATTATACAATTGAATTTTTTGTTTACTTTTTAATTAAATTTATTTTATTTCGGCATAAATTGTATAAAAAGGAAAATTAAACTTTTGTCATGTTACGTTTGCTTCGACGTGACTCTACAGAAATGTTGTTAATTTTTACAGAGTATTTGATCGTGGTTTATACAATGTTTTGAAAAGGTATGTTAAATGCTAAATACCTGTGATATTCATGTTATTTATTATATTCTCAATTTAAATATGCCTTCACTATTTCAGACATCTGTATGTGCCGTTGGGTGGAGGGGAAAGGGGTGTTTTACGCAAAATATTTGGAAGTGTAACTACTTTTGTTTTAATTTTCTTGTATCATGGAAGTCAGGTTAATCATGGTAAATTCATTCTTTGCAATTGTTATTGTCTAGTGAAGTTTTGAAACTTTATTTAAAGATTTTTGATTAATAATTTCAGCTGTGTGGATTGCAATGAATTTGGTACAGATATTCATGGAACAAATTATACAACACCTTTATGTCAAAACATGGATTGGAGTATCAACGGTATAATTTTCTTTCCAAAAGCTTTTCTTATTTATTTATGGGAAAGTATTTTTTAAAACGTTTAATTATTGTTATTTAAAATAAGTATTTATATAATATTAAATAACAAGTTAGGTTTTGCTTACTTATTAATAACAATTTTATTCGCATTAATCATTGACCCCTTTAAATTATAAGAAATCTCAGATTTGACTAATCTCATTAATCAATACTCAAGAATGTAACTTACTTATTCATAATATATGTAGTATTTATTTTCTAAAGTATCAGTTTGAGTATTACAGATATCTTCATGTCAGAATTGTTTTCAATTCCTTTCAGCGTTCCAATATATCCCCTCAAAATGTTCGACGATTGATGGCACTATTGTGCTCTTTTAGTTTACATTTTTCAATTTATGCCATCATGGCCTTCTTTAAGGGCACACAAGTTTTATTTGATATATTAAATGCTAGCTACAATATTCCAGGTAAAATATTTGTTTTATATATATTTAGAAAGGTTTAGCAAAACGACAATACTTTATATTCGACTTACTTATAATATGACATCTTCCTAAATCATATCTAATATGGCGGAGTGCGTTAAAAAGGCACATCTTAGAAATACTAAATGTTTATTAAAAGTAAAATTAAAAATAGCTCTGATAAAATTGACCGCTAATAAAAACTACAATACAAAACAATTCCACGGCTTCTATAGAATTCTATCAAATGGAATTTTATAGAATGAATGAACCTTTGTTTATTAATTTTTTTAATATTGGACAATTGTCATTAAAATAATTATATAACAACATAACAATTAAGGTAGTAAATTTTGAATTGTGGACTTCTCTTTCAATTAATGTTTCGTGTTATTTAAAATCTTTCAGGTGTATTTGGATACATTCTCATTTCTCAAATATACACATTTAGTTGGGTCCAGATAAGCATTCAGTCCAGACCCTCTTGGGAACGTTTGTCAGCCCAAAATCGTGCTGAAAAAGCTGCTCGACGTAAAAATGAATGACAAAAAATAAATTAAGCAGTCTTCCTGTATTCTTTCAATATACTTTATAATCTTTTTTTTTGTGTTTTCGAAGAAATTTACACAATTATATATATTATACATGTTTAATCAATTGTTACTTTTAGAATTACTTTATATGTTTAAAACTTTTAATTTTACATGTTTACTATTGTATTTAGCTCATATTTGAATAAAAAATTGTTAAAAATTGGTAGTGTTTTAAAAATATTTGAACCAAATACATTTCCATACATAATTATTTTGGTCTTTCAATTATAATAATCTATGAATTAGATAATATATATCCCACAAACCGCATTTTATTTAAACTTTTCATTTCGAAGTTCTAGCGAGTAGATATACTATAATAGCATTACAATAATAAATGAACAGCTTAAAAATCAAATGTTAAAAATCAAATGTTTGACCAAAGCGCTTATAGTTCCCTTTATTATGTGCATATTTAATTGTTTCCTAACTTGCAGATTTTGGATAATTTAGATATTATTATCACTAAAGATCAAATGCAGGGTAATACTACGATTTACTTTGGTGTCTTAATTTTGTGTATGTTACAGACCGTAGATTTTATTAAAAATTCGAATTCTGAATCAAAGTGGAAAATATTATTTAGTGATATTGATACAAATAAACAGACGTTTGGACTGTTCTACGGTTATCCCCATTCATAAGAATACAAAATATTTAGTTTTTAGAAATACTGATCAGCTAAGAAAAGATGAACAATTATACAACATTAAACAAACCATAAATTCCAATTCTAACGATTACCTAGAGTTTTTCTCCTAAAAACTCTGATTTAATTAATTCATTATCAAACTAAAATGTTCATAATTATATGAACACGTTTAGTACGAAAAACAGTCAAAAACCTTTTTTTTATTCTCTTCGTATAAAAATATTGAATTAAATAATCATACATAACATGTTACCCAAAAACAGCTGTTAAGTACTGGAACGCAAGAGCAAATATCCCATTTGTAATAACGTTACGCGCCGCAGTCCCCCCCCCCATTATAAAGTAAAATAGAATACATTTTAATTTGTATGGTTAATAACCTTTGGTTAGGAAATAACTGTTATTACTACGTGACATTATATATAAATCAAAATCTAATGATTTCAAACTTAATCAAGGAATTACTCAAATTCTGAAGAAATATATTAGTGAAAGGTAAAGTACCGCATATACCTACCTCCTTCTCCAGTTATGTAGAAGGCACCTCTTCCCGGCACACCTTCCTGTGTAACAATATTTGTGAAAGGCCCACTACTTGGTTTGTTCATATTTATTAAACTATTTAAAGATTCACAATTAAAATCTCAAAATCATCTGGATTTTAATTTGAACAAAAATTTATTTAACTAAATTAAGCATAGTCAAATAAAATATGTTTTTAACAAAGTTCAGGTTGTTAAAGTTCACTTTTACAACTTTTGTTTAGTTAACATGAAATTTCGTTTTAATTTTCATAAATTTTAGAATAGGTAACTTATTTAAAATAATTCAATTAAATATTAATATTAACGCTCGGAAGTTGTGCTGACAAGCAACTGGCTATTAATTTCTTCTCTTACAAGCTAAATTAGTCTAAAGTCCTCAGTCTCTTACCCACATTATTTATTTAATAAGTTTTTATCTTCTTTTTATTATTATACCACCTATCTTGAAAGTATGGACCTATAATTGTCTTGGGCTGAGAGCAACCTCAAAATCACCTGGCTCTCCCTAGTTGCTTAGGATTTCGCACTCACCCCCATAGATATTTATAACCCCAAATCATGGTATCTGGCAGATAATAAAAGGGACTGGAAAAACTGGGTAAGAGGAGTTATGGCATCCTAGGATGTCTAGTGCAACTTAGGTTAAAATAAAGGGTATATCCCGATTTTTAGACCACACCAAATCTCTTTTTAAGTTCAAGTTTAAGAATATTAATATTATAAAATGTATTATTTTTCCTTAAATTATAATCTTAAACTGTATCACTAGCAATCTTTAATTAAATTTCATTATATTTATTTATTCGTGAATTTCACGACTTGAAACATTCAATTGCAGTATTATAGGACTGAACTAACTAACTATGTCAATTCTTATTTCTAGTGCTCAACTCCAACATACTCTTACACAATTTTAGCCATAAATATTACTTTAACAAGTTATTTCTGTGTTTGTGTGAAAAATTCATTTTTATTGCAGTAAAGAGTTTAATTAAACTACAGAAGAAAGCATGCTGCTATACATGATACATTTTAACCTTTACATGCCTAAAATTATGTTTTGGTTTTATTGTATAAGTGTAAAATCTTACACATAGTTTTCAGAAATAAGAAATAAAATATATGTGTAAGATAAAAAACTTGAATGAATTAAAATTCCACAAAATTTATAATAAATTTAGGTATTTAAACAAGCTAGACTGATCCATATGATACATATTATCTTAGTTTTATATATTATATTATAAATATATTCAATATATTCTAAGGAATAAACATTTTTATAATAGTAGCTATATTAATATGTTATGGGCTAAGTATTATTATGTATATTTATATAGGATTTTTGTCTGGACCATGGATATACCATGATTATTTTTACTTTATTTCCAGAGTTAGACTGACAGCTAGTACCTTCCAGCTATGACAAATAAGGTACCAACATTAATCCAACCTTAATGATCAATAATGGCATCAAAACTTCCAAAATAGATGACTGCCTGTGTTAGAAGAGTGGTTTGGACTTCAAAGCTGATCAGTTAAAAGGTCCTGGTGACCATTGCCAAAATTCAGGGATTGCCACTGTAAAAGGTTGGTAATTTATCATAGGATCATGAACCTTACCTACCTGAGGTACCTGGAGGCCCCCAAAGACTTACAGCATTGGTTTAGGAAAAGCCTGGTGATATATAGGAGTCAGGTAAAGATTTATGATACTGGGACATGCCTCTCTCCATGTTGGTATCAGAACTGAAGAGGGTGTTAGCTTATCCAATATGCTTGGAGAACTCACCTTTGCTGACTCGATTCCTGTACAAAAAAAACACCAACAGTCATCTATTTCAAAAGGTTTGACACCATTATTTATACTTAAAAGGGGTCAATGTTGGTATCTTGTTCCTCATAGCTAAAGGATGTTAGCTGCAAGACTACAAATATTATTGATTAACTGTATTACTTCAAAATTTATAATATATAATCTTAACTCAAATTCTGTTCACTTTATTGCCCAGGGTTGGTTCAAAGCAGTCAGGGAAATTGAAAATTAGTCAGAATTATTTTTTATTTTGTATAATTTAAAAAAAAAGAAGTTTTATTGTTCTTATTATTCATGTACTTATGTGTGTATTTCCAATCCAATTCAGTTTTTTTGCACTTTGTGTGCATTTATAATCTATGCTATTGGCATAACCATGACACCCCTACTGACTTCTTGTTGCAAAATATATTTTTAATTTAGTGTGGGCCTTGTATAGATATCATAGTCAGGGAAATAAATCACAATCATCTGCTATGAACCATGTGACAGGTTATATTTGTAGTTATTAGTAATTCAAATAGAAGTATAGATATATATA